>PVKZ01000529.1:719236-749947 GCA_004027375.1 Macroglossus sobrinus | reverse complement strand
TACGCACGCTTTTAAAATTGAAATGTGCGTGCGCACGCACACATACACACATGCACGTTTATTTTCCAGCTCTATGTTTTGGGCAGTGTTTTTTCTCGACGAGATTTTAAATTTGCATTACATGTGCACATTCTTCGATAAAACTCGGTGTCTTGAAAGATGCATTGGGCTCTATACTTAGGAAATAATGCGAAAGAGTTTACTAAGCAAATATAAACTGGTATCTGATGGTGAGAATACAGTTTGCTACTTCGTGCTACCTATGACAGCCCTGCAGCCCGTTGTAGACAGAGTGGAGGTGGCCTGTGTGTGCCAGGAGGCAGGGGACGCACACAGGCACACACAGTGGGGGCACACACAGAGATGAGGCCCCACAGGAGAGCAAAAGCTGGGGGGCCCAGGGCCAGTGGGGCTGGGCTGCAGCGAAGACACCCACACACCAGAGCTTCACTTCTTCTTCGGCCAGTGCTTTCCTGACCCTCACGGATGGCCTCCACCCCCTTGGTGTCCATGAGCCCAGCCATGCCTCTCCCGGAGAGTCCGCCCTATGCTCCTACCACGTCAGGGGCCACGGCCCCAGCTCCAGGCCGGGCTGCTCAGTCAGCATGTGAGCCTGAGAGTCCCCTCAGTGGGGCCACCTCCCACTGCCTGGTGAGCAGGCAGACCCTCTAGTCCCCCTGCTTCTTACCCTCATGCCTTCAAATCGTGACAGGGCTCGCAGGGGTCGGAGTGCACGCAGTGTCCGCAGTGACTTGATGGGGCCCATCTCGGCGAAGCCCAGGGTGTTGGCCACCAGGCTGATGAGCGAGACCTGTGGGAGGCAAGGCGAGGGCCGTGGGGACAGCTCCCGAGACAGGCGGAAGGGCCCTGGCCCACCTGAAGCAGCCTGGGGGTGAGAGAGCAGCAGGCCTCCCCGTGTCCTGTCTTCACTGTCCCCTGCAGCAGCATCTCCACAGGCACGGGCCAGGCTTCCTGGGGCCCGGGGCGAGCCCGAGGGCGTTCTGGCTCTCAGACCTTTCCTGGGAGCCTCATAAGTCCCCCGCTGGTGTGGAGGGGCAGAGACACAAAGCCTGGGCTTTTGGTCCCCATGGGTTTTGTTTTAAGTCAAATTCTTGGGCCTGCGTCTTTGGGGGAGGGCAGGACCGCAGCGCCTTGCACATGAGCAGACAAGCTATCTTGTCTATCTTGTCAAGCATTTCCCCAAGGCTGGACTTGGCAACATCCTGACATCTTCAAAGAAGGGAGGCCTGGGGCAACGGGAGCCTCAGAGCTGTTTCCTCAGCCCTGCCCCCACCGTGGCATTCCACCCCGCAGATTTTATCCTTCTAAAGCTCCACAGGCATCCAGCTCCTCTTACTTCACTGCCCGCCTGGGATCACAGGTTGGAAATGGCTCCTGCCTGACCTCCCTCGCCTGCAATCACCATTAGTTGCACCTGGGCACTCGAGGCAGCCTGGGGATGGTGAGCGGCTATGGGCAGGGGCCTGACTCCCCCAGCCTCCCAGGCTTGGAGGCACCAGGTGGGAGTGGCCTGAGCGGAGGGGCTTGGAGGAGGAAGGTGCCAGGATCACCTTCCGTGCTGCCCCCGCTCACCTCATAGCCTTCTCCAGACTCTGAGGCCTGAAGACCAGCTTTCCCACGAGGCACCAGCCTGTGGGTCCCCATCCCTGGAGAGGTGGAGGGGTGTCTCCCAGGGACCCCCTCCTGAGGGCAGGGCCCCGGGGGCCAGTCTGCCTGCCTAGTTCCCAGCAGGCCACCCTGCTTCTGCTCTTTCCGAAACTTGCCCCTTCCCCCTTCCATTACCCCGCCCCCACATCTTGGTTGTTGCAACCCCATCCTTCCAGCTGCTCAGGCCACAAGCCTTGGTGTCATCCTTGCCTCCTCTCAGTCTCTCACACCCGACATCCAGCCCGTCAGGATTTCCTGTTGGCTCTGTCTTCAAAATACATCAGAGGTTCAGGTATTTCTCACCATGTCCACCGCCACCATCCTGCCCAAGTCACCGTCATCTCGCCCCTGGATCACTCCGTAGCCTTCCTTCCGACTCTTCTCCTGGCTTCCACTCGCGTCCCCTCCCCCTTTCTTTCCCCACAGAGTGATCTTTTACTATCATGACTCAGTTCATGTCATCCTTCCATTCAAAGCCCTGCAATGTCTCCCCATGTCATTCTGAATAAAAGCACCTGTTTTCCGAAGGCTGCACCCCTTCTGCCTCGTGCATCCGGCCTCATCTCCTGCGCTCGCTTTGCCCACTTACTCTGCTCCAGTAGTTCCTCAGGAGAGCCAGGCACACACTGACCACAGGACCTTGGCACTGCCATTCCAACCTCCGCTCGGGATGTTCTGCAGACATCAGCCTGGCTCACCCCAACTTCCTTAAGATCTGCTCAAATGTTGCCTCCGTGGGCCCACCCTGGCCAGCCTGCTTAGAGTTGTGATCTGCACCTTGCCCTCCCCAGGTGTCCTGTCCCTCCTAACCCTTTCTCTACTTCCCTTTTCTTCATCTTCTGACATAATATAAAAGTGGCTTACTTAGCACGTTTATTGTTTGCAGTCTCTTTCCTCTATGCGGGCAGGGGTTTTGTCTGTTTTGCTCTCTGAGATCTGCAGCGCCTACAATAGCGCTTGCACATAGATGCTTAGCAGTATTTATTGAAAAAAAAAATGCATGAACTGATCCTGGAAACAGCCTTTTCCAGACACGGAGGCCTGAAGACCACCTTTCCCATGAGGTGTGGGGGTGGGGAAGCATGGCCTGTGCCAGGGGAGCTGGATTCCAGCACTCGCTTCTTTCTGCTTGACCTTGGACAGAGCCCTTCCCTGCTGTGGGCCTCGGCCTCTTTCTCCACAGGCTAACTGTCCAGTCTCGGGACTGGGCAGGAAGCACGGACAGCCCCCTTTGCCCAGACTCAACTGAGCTTCTCAAGGTGGCAGGTGGTGGGGTGTGGGTGGCCTTTCCAGAAGTCTTTGCAGACTCCCTCTGGCCTGCCCTGGGGCAGTCTCTCAACAGGCCTGACTTCCCAAGAAGCCTGGCAGCCCCATCTGGGTGACCCAGGTCCTCCCATAGCCCCATGGCAGGGAGGCCTTGGGGTCCTCTCCTTCCTCTCACGTGTTCCAGGCTGTAAGAGCACCTAGAGCGCCCTGCTTCCCTCTCTGTACCCCAGCAGCCCTCATCCCAGCATTAGCATCCTCTCAGCCACTTGGGGTGGTAGAAAGAGGTCTGGACTGGAGGTCCAGTGCCCTGGATCCGTGTCTCTGTGCACACTCTGACCTAAGGAGCCTCTCTGTCACAGTCACGCAAGGTTTGACCTTCCACCCAGCCTGGACCCCTGGCTAAGCCTCCTAAGCACTGAGCCCCTCCCTTTGGTTTGAGTGGGGTGTGGGGACAGAGCACAGGCCTAAATGTCTTCTGCAATCATGGGAAGGACAGCCTCTAATGGTGGCCAGAGCCTAAAGGCCAAGCCCCGAAGCCATGGAAAGCTCTTCCCAGTCTGCAGATCCTGACCTACATTCTGTTCTATGGACTTGCCACAGCCAGGTGAGTCCTCACCTGAGCCCGTTGCCTTTGCCGGGCTCCCTCTGCCCTTGAGGACCACAGGTCCATGGCTGTCCCATTTGGTCTCATTTTCCTCCCTCTGGCTTATCTCCCACTTGATTGTGCTCAGCATCCCTGCTGGACCCTGGACTCACCCTGCTTGGCACCCAGCAGTGCCCTGGGGTCTGGGTACCTGTGGGGCAGGGGCCTCCTACTCCATCTGCCAACTGGGTGCTCAGAGGATGTGCTAACTGCCTGCCCCAGGCCCTCCCTGGACACAGCCCGGGCAGGCAAGCCCTGCCTGCTACCCAATCACCCGGGCAGCACCCAGAACCCCTCAGCCAGCATTCACGGCTTTCCTCCTCCTCACGGCACCTCCGCTCCCACGTATTCTTCCCAAATATGTTCTCCCTGGGCCAGGAGGATCGCTCTTGCCTGCCCAGCAACTCTTTGTCGACTCCATCCCCTCTGGCCTCGGCTCACTCTCTAGCCCCTGTGCAGACAGCCTCTTCCTGTGTGTGGGCACAGAGGCTCTCAACTGGCTGTGTGCCTAGTGGGCCTGACAGACGTTTCACAACATCCATGGTCAGTGCTGTAACACGGGCTTGTCTGCTCCCCTTCTCCTGCCCTGGCTCACACCCTTGTCTGGACTGCTCTATGCTGTTTTGCGTGGTGGGGCTAGTCTCCTCCAGAAGGCAGGGGGCTCCTGAGAACAAGGCCCAGGTCTTTCCTTGCTCCTCTGTCTCCCCAAATTGGGGGTTCTGATAATAAGGCCCAGGTCACCCTTCTGTGATCCCAGACTCTGGCCCCCTTCGCCTCTGCCCGCCCCGCAGCAGAGCTGAGCACCTCCACCTTAGCCTGCTGACTTCTGCCAGCCCTGCCATTCCATAGCCTCTGTCCCTCTGCCTTGGCCCCTGGTCACGCCGGCAGTGGGCCGCCCCCTCCTTGCTTCCCTGAGGTGCCGCACTCACGTCCACGATGAGGAAGTCCAGCCAGCACCAGGCGTTGGTGAAGTACTTCTTGAAGCCGTAGGCCACCCACTTGAGCAGCATCTCCAGCACGAAGACGTAGGTGAACATCTTGTCGGCGTACTCGAGCAGAACCTTGATGGTCTTGCGCTCCTCCAGGTAGATGTCCTCGAAGGCCTGCAAACCCAGCCGAACAAGGTGGACATGACGCCTGAGCCCGGCCCATTCCACCCTGCACAAGGCGTCATCGCTAACAGCAGCCGCTGCCCAGGAGGGCAGGGAGCAGAGGGGACACTAGTGGACGCGGTCAGCGCCGGGCGGGATCGGCAGGCTCTCCAAGGAGAATGTGGGCCATGAAATGACCTGACATGTGTGTGGACATAAGGCAGAATGTGTAGCAAGAACACTATTTCCTTGACATTAAAGAGAAGGTCTCAGTTCTGGGCTAGTGTATTTGAAAGAGCTTTCCAGAACTTGCTGATCTGCCATTTTAACAAGGAGAGGGGTGTGCAGGCTCAGGTCACAGCTTCCTGCTAGAAACAACATAAAACTTCCTTTTTTCTCTATTTTGTTTTACTTTATACAGCCACAGACTTTTCATTGGTAAACTTGGTTTCCAATGATAACAATCATATGTTTCCCTTTACAGTAAATTTATTTAACCAAAAAGACAAGACAAAACAAAACAAAACAAACCAACAATGAGTTGCTCTAAAGCAAAATTTTAAATAAATGCCAATAAAGGCAGTTTGCAGACATGAAGTTTAGGAAACACAGGACTAGATAAGCCAAGCCTCCTGGAATCCTCTGAATCTAGGAGTCAAAGGTCATAAATGCTCGACGCTGTCTTTCTCCAGCTCATTTGTGCCTCACCCAAATTCCAGAGCCCACACAGGAACCACGATGGCTCCCAGCCGCCCTCTTCCACCTCCAGCCTCTGATCCTTGCCTGCTCCCCCGGCCAGAGTGTGCTCTGAGGCTCCCAGTCTAGGCAACTTGAACGCGTCACTGAGGGCCCTGGGGAGCCCTTACTCCGCCTGTCGCTGCGGGCCTGCCTGCCTGCAGGGCCTCTGAGAGCTGCAGCGATCAGGTGGCTAGCGCTGGCGGCAGGGCCCAGGTATGCACTACCGAGACGCACACCTGGCTACCCTAGTCCGTGCACACGGGACAACAGGGTAATTCAGGTCCCAAAATGGACTTGGGGAGTTGTTTGAGATTAAAAAGTAGGTGTATTTTTCATTTTTATTTTGAAAAATGTTTTAGGTGTATTTTTTTTTTCTACGATAAAACTGTGTGCTTTATTATTTATACAAAATTATAAAATAAAGAAATTATGAAAAAGGGAATAAAAGGCACCTCCAGTCTCATGGCACTAAAGTAACCATTACCAGCACCTGGAGAATACCCTTATGGACACTCACTATTTGTGTGCACATATGTGAGCTCACAATTTTATTATATATATATATATATATATATATATATGTATATATATATATATATATATTGAAAATTCTTTTTCTTTGAAATTTCTTTGAAATTTCTTTTTCCATTAAGTGATCTTTTCTGAACATTTATCTACTCAGTGATGTGACTACATACAATATCATTCTTTTTAAAGGCCGCATAATATTTCATTATTTGTATATACTATTGTTTATTTAGCCAATAACCCTATTAATGAACCTTTCTGTTGTGGCTAATTTATCCCTAGTAGAAACAACATTGCAAAGAACAATGTGTCTGATTATCTGTTGACGATAAATTTCTAGAATTGGGGTACCAGGTCAAAGATGTACTTTTGGTACAGATTGAGAACAGGACAGCCAGAAGACACCAGTGGACACTCCATCCACAATGCACGAAGGTGGCTCTTTCCCCACCATTCCACCCACACTGGTGGTTTCTCTTTTGCCACTTTTCCAAACCTAATGAACAAAACTTGTATGTTGTTGCATTTCTATTTGCTACTAGTGATGCTGACATCCTTTCCTTAGATTTTTGCAGTGTTCTCTTTGTGAACTGCCTGTTCATTTCCTTAGCCTATTTTTTATTTGAGTGTCTGATTTATTTGGGGACATTAACTCTTTATTTGATACAATTTATTCTAGTTGTGTGCCTTTAAATCTCATTTACTTTTGTTTACCATACTGAAGTTCTAAACTTCATTTTCACTTATTATTATATAATTTAATATAATTATATCATTTATTATGGTTTTCATTTAGTAAAACCTTGTGTATTCTAAGGCTAGAAAAAAATGACCCTTCTTTTCTTTTTTTTTTTTAAACTTTCTGGTTTCATTGTTTTATATTTCAATTAAAAAAATCTAATATATTGTGGCAAACATAAAATAGCTATTTTAATACCTTTTTCAGAACAGCTTGTCAACTGTCCCATCACCTTATTAAAGAATTCACTTCAAATCCACAGACTAGAAGTCAACTTCATCATATACTACATTTGTATACTTATTTAAATCTATTTCAGACTTCTCTATGTGGTTCAACTCTCTGTCTATTCCTAAAATAGAATTATATGAATTTTCCTGGCTATTTTTAGTAATTTTCAAGATAAATTTTAGCAATGTTTTGTTAAATTCCTGCAAAGATATTGAAATTTATTGTTATTGCATTGAAGTTATTACCTGTTTTAGGGACTAATACAGAATCTTCTTGCTTAAGACCAGGAAATATTTCTACTGTATTTATCTATTTGTTTGTCTTCTTTTACAGTCCTTATCAAAGTTTTATCGTTGTCTTCATGTACCTCTTATACATTTCATGTTATAATTATTCCCAGTTATTTTATGTTTATGATGCCCGGCATATAAGAAATATCTGAGAAATGTTACTTGTGACTAAAAAGTTTCTGTTAGTATAAAACAACAACAGCAAAAATTCTCTGTATATTTATTTTATAACTGGCTGTATAATATTCTTAATTAAAATATTTTAATTTTTTAATTTAAAAAATTTTAAAAAGTTTTAATTATTTTCTAGGCAATCATTTTCTATAAGTAAAGATATATTTATATTTATTTCTATTATTTTTAACTTGTTTTAGACTTGACTATATTAATTTCAATTCTATTTTCCAATTTTTATATTGTATGTTTAATGTTCTTCATAAATTGTACTAGCTAGTACTTCCAGATTTTATTAAGTAATGAACAATAGCTAGAAAGTAGCGAAATCATCCTTTTTTCTTATTTCTGACTTTAATAAATGTTTCAGGTGCTTTACTACTAATGATGATGATAGAAGTTAATTTGAGAGAATAAATTTTTCACTAAATTAAGAAAATATATTTTATTTCTATTCTTACCAAAGTTTCAAAAATCAGGCTTTCATTGAGATAATGATATAGTTTTTTGTCTTTGTCCTATTCATATAAATAGATTTCCTAATATGGCACCACTCTGGCATTTGAGAATATACCTAGGTATGACTTATTTAATCTTTTCAATATATCACTCCAATTTGCAAGAATTTTAAGAATATTGCATATATATGGAGTATGAAAACTGCTCTATAGTCTTCCTTTAAGGTTTTAAAAATCAGTATTATTTAGCTTTCAAAAAAATAATTTGCAGACTTTCTATCTTTTTTCATACAGTAGAATATTTTAAATAGGACTGGAATTATTTTCCTTTTCGAGAATGCAAAAGAAGTTACCCTTGGAGACGTGAGAGATTAGATTAGCTAGTGATTGATCTGCTTTGGAATTTTTTCAGTTTTACTACTTATTTTCTAATTAATTTATGTTTTTATTTTATTAATTACTTTGTTTTCCTTAAGATTATTTTGTTGTTATATTTCTAATTTTTTGAGTCAAGTAATTTATATTCATTTTACTTAATAATAAAAATACATGTTTATGAATTTTACTCTTATTATAGCTTTGGCTGCATCCCACATGCAATATTCTCAATATTGTTATTTTGTCATTCCCCGCCTCCCTAGTCACAGTTTTTTCCTCTACATGTATTTTTCATATAATTTTTTTTCTAGATTTCAGGTGGGAAGAATTGGTTGAATAATAATCTTTTTACAAAGGTTTTCACAGCTTTTAATGAAAAATGCAGAGGAAGGGAAAAGGAAATTCCTGTTCTTTTGACGTTTGAGATTCAAAATGTAAAAGAAAATGCCAAGACAATGTATTAATTCTCTTTAAGTGCAAGTGACTCTTGACACTTGGCAGATACTCAGCCACTTGAAAAATATACTCAAGGTATTAAATGAAAATTTCCATGTGAATTATTTCTTCTCCTTTAATATGAAGTTGACCTTTTTAAAAGAAGAATTTTAATATGAATTGGTTGTCTTTTGGACTGAAACTTTGATTCGCACCAATTTTTCAGTCGTATTTTTTTCACGAATGGCTTTATTACGAGACTAATTTATTGCATGGGTTAAAATTTTTTCAGACTTTTCCACTGTATCAGAATAATTTAAATAACTCAGACTAATTAAAAATTATATTGATACAGCTCAAAATGTATTATCTTTTCAAGCTTGGCTGAGAGACATTCAAAAACACATCAAGAATAAAAATACCGATTATTATATTTATCGCTCTTGAGGCACTGACTCTGTGAGTGAGCTGATAGTGTCCTAGCCAAGCCTGGATCTCTTGATCCTTAAGATGCACTGGACCTTGTTCTACTCAATCCAAACCACAGGGCATGGACACTGCCAGGGCAGCTCAGCTCACCCTGCATCCAAAATGGATCCCCTCATAGTTGCTAGCAGCTGCATTTTGTTAAATAATTTTTCTTGTGGGATATTTTCCCCTTTGTTCTCCAGTCTTGGAACTGAATTTTGATCCTCACTATACTTTTTTTTTTTGCACTTAAAAAAAATCAATCAATAACTTAATTAATTTCAAATATAGTTGACATTCAATATTATTTTATATTAGTTCAGGTATACAGTATAGTGGTTAGACAAAGTAATGAATCATAATCTTTGATTTACAACACACTGTCATCTTTGGTCCATGGATACAGTCTCTCTATTTATTTGCTTACTTATTAATGTAATGAACACCCATGAACCTACCATCAAACTATTTTCTGTTTGATCCGAGGTTTGGTTAAGAATTACTTTTATGTTTCTAAGGGTTTGTTTTTAATCTTTTTATATTTAATGTATCTAGCAGTTGTCTTATCTGCAAAATAAGCTTAATAATAGTACCTAACTCATAGGGTTATTATGAGAATTACATGAATTAATGTTTGTAAAATGTTTACAACAGGGTCTGGTACATAGTGAGTGCTATTTAAGTATAGCTATTATTTTTCTTATTATCAGGTTAGATCAAATTTATTATCCCTATTGAGGTACTGCCTCTGTGAGTGAGTTGATGCTGGACCTTAAAATCTGGTTCAACTGAAAACTTTTTACCTTGAATTCAACCTTGTTTAATATTCACAAACAAGAACATTTAAATTTTTGTTATCACTGCTTACATTTTCCTGATATATCTTATTCTTTCACTTTTTATATTTCTGAGTCATATTATTTCAGGTTGTCATTTGAGAGCACATAGCTAAACTTTAAAAAAAATCCATTTAGAGTCCTTTTCTTTTAAAAGATGAATTTTACCCAGTTACATTTATTATTAAAACACATGTTTGGCCTTGCCTCTTCTATATTATTTTCTGTTTCCTGATATAATGCTTCCTTTTTGCTTATTTTTTTTTCTTCTGTCTATTGCGGTAAGATCTATATTTTCTTTAAAAACTTTCCCTTCAGCAATTTTGGAAGGGGCTTGTAGTCTGCTTTCTGTTAAACAAGTTTATAACTATAAATAACACACTCAGACTTCTTTTTCTCAATATATCATTGATGTGTTTTTTTAAACAGTGCTTGGCAGTCTACCCCGATTAGAGTTACCATTCGCTTGCCAAAACTCCTCCTCACTTATGCCAGGCTGGGCGTTTTCTTCCTCCACAGCCCAGACTACATGGCTCTGGTTGCCCTTGTTTGTGGTTGTTTAAAAACAAAACTCGTTAACATATTGTCAAATCATCCTTCTTGGAGCCCGCAGAGATTTTGCTCCAGCTGCCAATGGTGAAGCAGCATGCAGCCTGCAAGTCGTGGCTCTGGGCCCAGTCTGGAACTGGGGTGGGGCAGTGCACGGTGGGCTGGGAGGCCCGGAGGTTTAGAAGTGACAGCCACAGTGCCCTCCCCATGGCCTGCTCCCACGGAAAGCAGCACAGACTGGAGGCACGTAGTCTGGGATCACAGTGGCCCTCTCCCATTCTGTGGTGCAAAGCATTCCCTGCTAGTTGCTCTCACCATCCCAACAATATCAGGTGCTTGCTCCCCGCCCAGGCCAGGAAAGTTTCTGTCTCTTCTGCCTTCTTGATCAGCCCTCTCCCTGCTCACCAGCACCTTCCAGAACCCTTTCCAGGGCCAGTCCATCTCCTCCTAGAAGGGCTCTAGGAGATCAGAGCAGGATGCCTGGGAGCAAGCTGGGACATCCCTGGAAGGCCTCACCATCCCTCCTGGCCTCGACAAACTTCACTGTCCTCTGTAGTCCAATTCCACCTGCTTCCTCCAGCGAGTCTCCCTGAGTGCTCCAGTTCCCCTGACCACGCATCACCCCAAGTCTCTACTCCATTTTTTCCCAACTCTCTCTTGTGCTGATGATCCCTGACTCAAACCTGCTGAGTCTGGTTTCCCCAATTCGCCTGGGAGCCCACGATGCCAGGGCAGGGGTCTTCTCCTGCTGCTCCCCAAAGAGAACTTAAGAAAGACTCATTGAATAAATGAAAAGTCAAGACAGAGGGCTCTGGAATCTGATTGTCTGGGTATAAATGCCACATCTATTGCTTGTGAGGGGTGAGGATTTGGGCAAGTTACTCAGTGCTCCTACAGAGGCTTGTTGAAGGATGAAATGTGATAATGCGTGAGCTATATGGCGTGGCCTCTAGCCGTAGACGATCTGGGGTAAGTGGAGCCATCACCATACCAGCCAGCATTGTGAATTGCATTGCAATGGCTTGACACAGCACCTGAGCTGTGTGCAGGGGGGCGTGTCAGCAGAGCTCAGGTGAGGGAGACTGGTGACCTGTGACCTATGCCAGTTGTTCACGGTGACTGGGGGGCAAATCAATCCCTTTCATGGAACAAGGGAGCCTGGACACATGACCTCTGTCAGCCTTTCCTGCTCTGACTTCTTCTATACAGGATGTGGATGCTGAGAGTTTGTGTGTCATCCCTGGTTTGGGGCCCAGGGGGAGTGTGCTTTCCGCAGAGGCTCTGCCCCAGCTCCCGTGACCTGGCTTTTCAGGTGGAGCCCTCCTTTCCTGGCCTCCATCCCTCCCTGCCCAGCCCCGCACTCCAGGGAGGGTACCAGCGCTCCGCTGCTGAGCAGGATCATGAAGATGATGAAGCTCTCGAACCAGCTGTGCTCCACGATGCGGTAGCAGGTCTTGCGCAGCCGCCACCAGACTTTCCCGGGGGCCTGTGTGGTGTCCACAGCACAGCAGGGACAGCGCCGGACACAGCCTGTGGGGAAGGGAGAGGAGTTGGGCCCAGCCCAGGGACTGATGACGCCCGCGTCTGATGGTAGAATGCTGGATGGCTGAAGGACTGACTGAGAGCAAGCGGTTACAGCGATGGGTGATGGACAGGGCGACGTGGCAGGTGCGTGTCGTGGGGGTGGCAGGGAGCACTCCGGGTGCTGTCTGCAGGGGCTCACACTCAGCAGGTACTCCGTGGAGAGGCCAGATGGACCAAGTTCCCAGGGAGTGGAGGAAGGGCTTGGCAGACATGGGCGGGGCAAGGCTGAGGTTGGATGGGCTCCACCTTGTCCTCTGCTCAGCTGGGAAACCCTCTCCCTGGTGGGACTACTCCAGAATCCCCCAGGGCAGGGTGGGCCCCTCGCTGATAGCCCCAAATGATGTGCCACATGGAGGGTAATCCCTCGTTTTATCCCCAGCTGCCCTCTAAATTCAGCGCCAATTCATGAACACTATCGATGCCGATCAATCATCAGCATGGCCCATGCCACACCCACCTCGAGTATTTACAAAGGGCCTCCTATATGCCAGGCACCGTCCCAGGGCCTGAGGGGATGGGGTGAATCAGACCCAGGCCCTGCTGCTGTGGGACAGACAGTCATGCTGCCGCCCCACAAACGCAGGGTCACTCATCCTCAGTGCGACTGACCTCCAGGGGCCCAGCCCAGAACCACGGGCAGACCCACCACGACTCGTGTCATGGTGCAGGAGCCCACAGAGTCCCGAGGAACGAGGGCGGCAGGGCAGGCACCTGGGTCAGGGTGGGCTGCCACATGCCCGTGTGTCCCAAGGAGCTGCAGAACTGAGACCGGAGCAAAGAGCCACCCAGGGCAATACCTTCAGTGAAGCAGTCCTCGGGGTCCTGGACGTCCTCGCCGAGGTCGGGGATCTGCTCCAGGAGGTCGGCAGTATTGGTCATGTCCGCCGTGCTCCCCTCGGAGTAACTGTCCTCGTGGGTCTGCGGGCAGGAGTGTAGGGTGGGGTGGGCAAGGGCGTAAGTGTAGGCCATGTGGTAGCCTCCAGCCTCCAGCCTCCAGCCCAGAATCCGGGGGCGCCTGGGGCTCCCTGAGCAGCGGTGCCCAGAGTATCCTTCACTGCACCCCTGGGAAATCTGGGCCTGGGGTGGATGGGAACCTGCTCTGGAGGTCACCCAGGGCCAGTCGGGGCCGAGCTGAGGCCGGACCTCAGGGATCCTGGGTTTGTGGTCTAGGGCAGAGGTGTGGGGTGAGTGAAGGAGTTTTGGAAAACGTGGGGGATGGGGAACGTATCCAGCTGGAAACAAAACAGACAAGGTACGCGACACGGACACACACTGGGGTGTGGACGGGAGGTGGGGGCTCGGCGCACGCAGAGCACACAGGCATGCCGCACACAGCACACAGTCAGAACCGGGATCACGGGCACACATAGGCGCAAAGTCAGACATGCAGAGAGCAGGCCAGCAGCCCAGCCCATGCTTCCTGCCCAGTTTGCACGGGTGCTGACGTGAGGTGCAGAGCCTGGAGTGAGAGTGAGCAGCTCCTGGAAACTTCCCTGCCTCAAGAGCTCTGCCGCCTTGACCTCACATAACCTGATTATAGAGAGGTGTGTGCATGCGGGGTGCCCTGTGTTTGTCTGTGTGTGTCACGTGCAGGTGCCCGTGTGGAGGGGTGTTGTAGGGGCCACTGCTGGCGCTCTGCCTGGTTCCCTGCCATCAAGCCAATGCATTCATCCCCAGCTGCTGTGAACACAAGCCGCTTAGCTGACCCTTTTTCTGGAAAATTGTCTTTAGCCAGGGAGCTGTCATTTGTGGAAATGACTTGGGGGTGACCAGACACCGTGGGGACAAGGCCCAAGGTGCGAATCCAGCTCCAGTGCCTTTTGGAGCTGCTTCCTTTGTCTCATCCTGCTCCTCTCGCTTGCTCGTGGGTCTCTCCTGAGAGCCCTCCCTCAATAAATCCTTTGAACCAGAAGTTGTCTCAGGCTCTAGAAACCCCATCTGAAGACGAGTATGGCGGGGCCAGGGCTTGTGCGAAGGCAGGGACGCCTTGGTTTGCTTCAGATCGTGTCTAACTTCCCAGAGCCCCCAGCTCCGCTGGCCCACCCTGTCTCTCTGGTTCAGGCTCTACGTAGAGACGCGCTCGTCTGAGACCTCGTGTGCCTCTGCTCTCCAGCCGCCTTCTTTTCTCTCTTCCTTCCATGACTCACTCTGGTGTCTCGAAGGCCTCTGTAACTTTGAAGTTTGTGATGGGGAAGCACCGAGTCTCGATGGGGAAGAAGAGCATGCTCCTTGGGGCAGGGCGAAGCCATGGGCCAAGGGGTGAGGCTCTGCCTCTGTGGGTGCCTTCAGGTCTGAGGGTCACGCCCTTCTCCTCCCAGCTGGGTTGTGAGGTGCTGCGCTGAGGAAGGCACAGCCGGAGAAGGTTCTTACACTGTTTTGTTTTGTTTTTTAATTTTTTAAAATTTTCAGACACTGGAACCACCTACGGGATGTGGGCTCGCCAGGCAGGAGGACAAGTTCTCAGGATCCACTGCAGGTGAGATGAGGGGGTCCCTCCAGGAAAGCCCCAGCCCACTCACTCTCCCTTTTATAAGGCCCACCATGAACTGATTTGAAGGGAGGAAGAAGTCACAAAACTCGTCCAGTACGAGAGTCCTTCCCTTCACGACTTTCTGTCCCTCCCACGTCTCCCCATTCCCACATGCCTTTGTGTGTCAGACCCTCCACGGGGACACGTGACCTGCACAGTCAGGATGACGGCTCCACCAGGACCTTGTGCTCCCAATCTGACCGTGATCGTAAAGCCTACCCGCGTTCCATGCCATGCAAGGGACAAGGCAAAGGAGAAATGTCCCCTTGGAGCAAGTCACAGCTGTTGGGCTGAGGGCTGAGGGCTGAGGTAAGGCTGCAAGACAATGGCCCATAGCACAGGCTCTGAACACGTGAATGCCACTTCCACGGTGTTTGCTGTGAGTGTGTGTGTCGGGGTGGGGGGCGGGGATAGTTAGCAGTGCCACAATCCCTTAGCTCAGGCCTTGCAAACTCAAATGCTTACGGGAGCCAGGCAGGTGGGCTCTGAGGCAAACCAGGTGCCATTCAAGGAGGCAATGACCACTTGTCTCCAGCAGGGCGGCTCTTCCAATTTTTTTTTTTTTAATTTTCAAGAGAGGCCAGAAATGCAGATTTTTAACATAAAAGCTCCCAGGTTTTAAGTGTTGGCGGCTAATTCCGATTAAAACCTTTTTGTGGCCAGGACAAAACCCCACGGTAGGCCTCCCATTTGCGGCCTCCGCTTTAGTCCAGGTGAGAAGCGACTGACTGGTGGCCAGTGTGCCAAGAACTTGTTCTCAGAGCTCCCCGAAGTCCCCTGGGATGGGGCCGTCCCGGGACAAACATTTGCCAAATAGAACCAAAGCACAGGCACTAAGTGGGGAGGGGCGAACACATGGAGGTTTGGGGTTTAGTCGTGAATCGTGGTCCTGGGTTGGCTGCTTCCAGAATTTCCCCATGGCTCCGGGCCCCATCCCTCCCCTCCCCCCGCTGCAGGGACGAGGCTGTCCATGCTCCCCTTTGCGGACGACAGTCCCACGCTGCCTGTGACAGCCGCTGTGGACCCCACCGGCCAGTACAGGTGTGTGCTGGGACCTCTCACACCTCGCTCTGCTCCAAGCAGCAGTGCCCCGCTGGGACAAAGGTGTGCGTTACCTCACTGTACCCTGGGGCCTGGGGCTCCGCTCTCCGCTGCTGCCGCCAGTCTGCCCCAGCCGCATTGGCCTCGGCCTCGGAGGAGGCGGTCTCTGACACCTGGCTCCAGGCCCTGGGCTCCGGGAGGGCCTCGGGGCCGCCGGACGTAGGCTGGGGTTCCTGCTGAAGAGACCCCCAGCCCTTGAGCTTCCCAGCCAGAGTGTGCCCAGGGTCCTGGCTCTGCCTCAGGGGCCTGCCTGTGCAGCTGGGGCCTGCCCCCTGCTCTCCATGCGGGGCCTTAGCTCACTGCAGAGCCTTCCTCAGATGCCCTGAGCAGGTGCTGGGAAGCTGCTGGTCCGTCCAGGCACAGGGCTGGAAGCCAGACAAAGCCCCTGGCCCGTCTGGCATAAACCTCCCCGCCTCCCCTTCCCCTGGGGAGGGTGCAGCGGGGCTGCCACGCCAGCTCCCAAATGTGGCAACTCCACTTTGGAAGGACATGCTGACTTTTCCTGTGAATTCCCATGGTGCCTCCCTCTCCGCTGCCTGCTCGCTCTCTCTCTCTCCCTCTCTCTCTCTCTCTCTCTCTCTCTCTCTCTCTTTCTCTCTCACTCACTCACACACACACACACACACACACACACACACACACACACACTGGCCCTAGGGAGCCAGAGCCAACAGGCTCAAGAGAAGGAAAGGAGAGGACAAGGGGCAGGGGGCAGTCGGAATTCCACTCCTGTGCTGGGAGCATCCTGGAGATAACTGGTTGGTCCTGGCAGCACCAACACTCCCCTCCCCCAGCCGACACTGTCCCCGTCCCTGTCCCACAGCCTGACTAAGAGAGCCGAAGCTGGCCTCTGGGACCACAGGAAGGCAGGAGGCCATGGAACTAAGCCTGAAACCTCAGATCAAATTCCACGCACGAGGAGAAGCTGTTCTTCACAGCCAGCCTGCTGAGCACAGGCCCAGAGGAAGCAGCCATGATGGCCCAATGAAGCTGAGAGCCAGTCCTCATCGACTGACCGAGAGACCTAAGGAGAAGCCGTCCGAGACTGGCTCAGGGCACAGAACTGAGGGAGCACTGGGGAGGGGGGGCACTGTTTCTTTTGTCCAGACTCTAGTCCGAAGTGTTAAAAATAACAGGTTGGGAGATAAGATAGTGCTGTCTCTGACACCTGCCATCTTCGGGATGCTTATTTTTAAATCTCAGAATCAGCCCTGGGCCTGGGAGGAGGGGAAGGGGCAGTCGGAGGTCAGGAGACCGCACTCTTTTGTCACCAAGACGTTCCACCCCTGTAGTCCTGCAGGGGGACAATGGTCAGGGTGGGGCCAAGGGCCTAGGGGTCCTGGCTCTGTCCTAGACTGATGCAGAACTCCCAGCTGGTCATCACTCTTGCTGTGCCTCAGTTTCCTTTTAGGTACAGATAGCTGCCCATGACCAGCCAGAGGATGAATGATGGACAACAGCCCCTCTCAAAACCTCCCGGGCCGGGCTGGAGGGAAGGCTGGGAGCTGGTCTCAGCACCCCTCTGCAAGGCTAGCTGTTGGGGCACGGCCTGTCTTCCAGCTCATCCAAGCTCTGCTGTCACAGTCTGGCAGGGGTAGCTGCTCTGAGTGAGGCCAGGTGCCATGGACAGTAAGGTCCTGAGGCCTATATAAGTAGGTGCTGCATACCTGTGGGGGAAAGGTGGCCAGGGTGCGGGCTCACCTGCTTGCTGGACTCTTCCTCCGTGCCCAGGCTATTCTCTTCATCCTCCTCTTGGTCATCTGTGTCCGACTCAGCCACGGCAATGGGTACACACACAGGCTCGGGATCCCCAGGGGTACCCTGGCCTGGATGCTTACTTTCCTCAAACCGGGTCTCCTTGCGGGCTGGAGGTACCTTCTCTGTCTCAGCGGGTGGTGGGGAGCTGGAGGTAGCAATACAGTTGGGCAGCTGGCCGCGGGTGGCAAGGACCACCGGCTTCTGAGGCCGCCGCTGCAGGAGCCCACAGCAGAAGTCCCAGGTGGTTCGCTTGAGAAAACGCAGGCCCCGCTGGATGCGGGCCAGGGCCAGCTGGAGGTTGTTCATTTCCCCGTCCTCGTCAGGGGCTGTGAGGTTGTCTGCGCTGAAGGAGCTGAGCAGTAAAGCCAGGAAGAGGTTCAGGACCTGTGGAGGCAACAGATGAGGCTCACTAAGGCTGGTGCCATGCTGTGGCGCTCAGCCTCGGGTCTGTGATGGAGCAATGGAGGCCCGGGGACCCTAAGGACTGCCACAGGCAAACAGCTCTCGGCTCGAACCCTAGGACTTGGGTCCTGATCCTCAACCCTCATTCTCTTGAATATAGAGAGTCTGGCTATAAAGAGAAAGACAACCCCTAACCCTCCTCAGATAGTCTGAGTTGAGAGCATAGAGTCCCAGGTTTGTTTGTCTTGGTCCAGGTTCAGTGGGAGAACCATGTGTCCTTCCAATGTCAAAGCCTGCAGATGAGACCTGGCTGCCTTGGGAGTAATGGGGGGCAGTGGAGGCAGCAAGAGCACAGGGCTGATCCTGGGAAGTGGGGTCCAATCTGGGGTCACTGAAGACAAGACAGAATCCCACTGAGAAGCAACCCAGAGCTGTCAGGCTTTCCTGGGGGGAGGGGGCCTCTGCACCTGTTGGTGAAGCAGGGCTAGTGATGTTGCTCTGAGCTCATCTGAAGCCAGCCCTTCACTGGGCTCCTGCTATGTAGCACACTCTACCTGTGTCCTCAGGTCTGACTATGCTTTACAGGTGAGAGACGGGAGGACTGAGCAGAGAAGTGGGCAACGGCAGATGGCAGGAAAGAGCCCAGGTGGCAGTCCTCAGACATCTGGGACTAACTGCTGGGTCAGGCTGCTGAGCCACGGGTGTGTCTACGCCGTGGGGGGTACTTAGGTGGGTGCTGTGTGGGGGATGGGGTGAAAGAACCTCCCAGCTCCAAGGCCCATTGTGCTGCAGGAAGTCAGGGGAGGGATTTCAGAGGTGCCAGAAGGCCTAGTACTTTACTTAATTTATTAGGGGTTAGGGACTCAGGATCCCTCAGGGAGGGTTGCATAATCCCTCTGCCTTTGGATGGTTTGGACCACTGCTTGTTAAACTGTCCGGCAAGTATGAATATGAAGCTTTAGTTTTTGTTTAAAAAGAGAAGTTTTGAGTGCTAAGAGGCTGGGTGTGGGTCCATTCCTGTCTCCAGGAGGGTGAATGAAGATGATGGCGGGCTTGTTCCCACAGGTAGGTCAGGCCGGCTCATGAGCATCAGCGGGCCGACAGGCCAGAGACCAACCTCCCCACTTTGGGTGGGTGTCTCCTCTACCCAGCCACCCCCAGAAGGGAGTTCAGTTGAATGGGGGCCCCTATGGCAGGGTGCTGTGTAAAGGTGGGCGCATAGTTCACCTTGAGGCCCTGCTCCGGCTTCTCACAAGCCTCTCGGACACTGTCAGAAGGCTGGGAATGAGAATTCTGACGAAAGCAGTGGGCAAGGTTGGAGGGCCAGACCTCGGAAACGTGCCTCTGCTCTAAAGAGTCACACACACTCACGTGCACAGCATGGAAGGGATAAAAAGCAGGAACTCCCGGATCCTATCTCTGTGGAGAAGTGATCACTTCTGACACCTGGCAGCCTTTTTCATATCATCACTGGGGGGTGGGTCATGTGATGTGAGCCAGAGCTGCTGCCTACACAGACCTCTGGCCTGGCCCCTGGCCTCTGCTCCTGGTTGCCCACCCTGGACTCTCCCCCGCAGCCCTCGCTCATGCCTGGTCTTACCTCCGCTGACCTCCAGGCGTCTGGGGCCCAGGCTGAGGGCAGAGCGGGGTGGGCGGGTGGGAGGGGCACGCCTGGGCAGCCTCATCCACCCACACAGGACACTGGGGCCCCCCTTGTCACCAGCTTTGAAGTCTGGCTTCTCCCAGTGCTTTCCCTGTCAATCATGCTGCTGCTCCCGGCCCTTGCCTGATCATCACTTCCCATTTTAATGGCAATTGCTTCCACCCACGCCAGGCAGCAGCCCAATTCCTGAGGCGGCCAGGGAGGGGGCTGCGTGGGCTGTTAGCTTCCCTCCCCCAGCAGCCTCTAATCTTCTCATCCCCAGACAGATCCACTTGGAAATCACAGGGCCGGGTGTGTGAGGGCAGCTCAGCCTGGCCCTGGTCCGACAGCTCCGTGTACTAGCGTCATCTTCCTTGAAACACACAGAGTCGGGTAGCCCCAGGGCTGGGCCAGGGGCTGAGTAAGGCTCCCCTATGATGGGTGACCAGTTTGAGGGGATGGAAGAGGGATGGTGAGGCAAGCTGAAGAGTTGGATTCTCTTAGTGTTATACACTGAGGACCTACTTCCTTTCTGGGCTCCACCTGTGGGGCCTGAGGGAGATTCACCCCAACTTGGCCTGGGCCTGTCCCAGCCTGGTTAAAGCACATAAGAGGAGAAAGCAGGCCATTTTGGGGAAGGGCTCTGGAATTTGGAGCCCACAGTACTCATGCTATCTAAAACCCCTCTATGAGCCAGTGTGAGCTGCCACGCCCATGTGGTCTGATCGAGAGCCAAACCACACAGGGGTAATGTCAGCATCTGTGCAGGACGGTGGCTCCATGTCCACAGTGGACACTGACTTTTTTCTGAATCACTGACTTGCTTCCATCTTGCCTCCAAAGGCCCCTTTTTTTTTTTGACATTTAGATTTTGATCTCTCTCAACTCTGGATTTCCTCACACTGTAAATACACAAGGCAAGATGCACTTGTTCTTGACAGATAGGTAGCCACAGGACCAAAGGCCTGGATCTCTCACAGCAGGACCTCAGGAACTCCTACCACAGCTACCCAGGGTGACATAAAGGCTCCCATGGGCACCGCCTCACCTGGACCACCACGTGCTTGCACCTGTGCTTTGCTTATCCTGCTTCTTCTCTCTCTAGCATTACCTGTCTATCAGGTCAGCTCCAAGTCTCCTCTAGGAAGTCTTCCTTGATTTCCACAGTTGGAGGGAATCAGCACCCATGGGCTCTCCCTTAATGACTCTGATCATTCTGATCAGCTTGAGAGTTATTTTATGCCTTTTTGAACTCCTCACCTCCCATTGTCTCAAGCTGATGAGCAATGTCACGGCGACATTTATCTCTGTATGCCCAATAGCATCTGGCATAATATTTTGCATGCAATAGGGGCTCAGCAAGTGTTTGTTAAGCTGAATTGAAAAAGCACTGATAAATCATTGAATGATTAATAACATAATGGGGAGATGAATAAATAAACAATGAATACAGAATGAGTAAATAATAAATAAATAGGCAAATAAGTGAATGAATAAATGAATAAACAAATGAAGAGTGATGTGAATGGATAAATAGGTCAATAAGCAAATGAGTAGGACTGGTGAATGAATGAATAGATAAGGTTGATAGATGAATGTGGGGTAGATGAATGTATGAAGAAATAGATGAAGGAGTGAAAACAAAGGTGATGGATGAATGGATGGATGGATGAGTGAGCAAGTGAATGGATGGGTAGATAAATGAATGGGTGAATGGATGGATGAACAGGAGTGTGTGTGTATGTATGTGTGTGAATGAATGGAAGTGATGGATTGGTGGCTGGTGGACAGATAAATGGATGGGTGAATAATGAATGGATGGCTGGTAAATGAATAAGTAGATAAGGGTTGATGGATGGATGTCTGGGTGAGCACGTGGATAAATGGATATGAAGATTGGTAACTGAGTAGACAATTGATAATTGATGGAGAGGTGGACAGATGGAGTTGGTGGGTGGGTAATTTATGAGTAGATGCATGGCTGAATAGATAGATGTATGGAAGAGTAGAGAGACAGAAGAATAAATGGACAAGTGACTAGATGGATTGATGAAAAGTACATGGATGGGTAAGTGGGTATGTTGGTGGGTAAATGGATGAACGGATGAAAAGATATATGAAAAGATGGGTAAAAGAGTAGATGAATGGGTAAACAGATGAGAGATTGATGGATGGATAAATAGTTTGGTAGATAGATGTCTGAGTGAATGAGTAGATGGATGGAAGGAAGGGTAAGTGAATGGACAGATGGATGACTGGGTGGGTGGGTAGCTGATGGATGAATGGATGGGTAGGTGAAGCCACTGGCTAACTTACCACAAGGTTGCCAATGACCATTACGAGCAAGAACACCAGCAGGCACAGTGACTGCCCGGACACCTCCATGCAGTCCCACATGGTCTCTATCCACTCGCCGCAGAGGATGCGGAAGATGATGAGAAAGGCGTGGAAGAAGTCCATCATGTGCCAGCGGGGCAGCAGGCCTGAGTCGCTGATGCGATGCCTCAGCTCTGAGTAGTTCTTGCCGAAGAGCTGCATGCCCACCACGGCGAAGATGAACACGATGATGGCCAGCACCAGCGTCAGGTTCCCCAGAGCCCCCACTGAATTCCCGATGATCTTGATGAGCGTGTTCAGGGTGGGCCACGATTTGGCCAGCTTGAAGACCCGCAGCTGGGGAGGAAGGGGTCCCTGTGAGCTGTGAGCCTCAGATGAGCTGTCAGCCCCAAATGAGGGGTCCCTATATCCCGTCGCTTCTGCCCGAAAACCCAGAGGTCACCGACACCTGTTGCTCTATTTCTCCGAGAGCACCACTACTGTTTCTGTCCGCAGCCTGGAGATGGCTTTGTGGGGCTCTGCCCTGGGAGTCAAGGCAACAGCTCCAGCCTCATCTGCCCCACTCAGCCTGTCTTTTTGTGTCCACACCAGCCTCCTACTCCCCTTGGTGTCACTTCCAGGAACTTCCCAGTAGATTCCCCTGACATGGTATGTCCTTCCTCTGCAAGACTCTTCTTCAGGCCAGCTCAAACCATGTCCGATTTGACCAATAACCTCCATTTTTCTCTCTGCTTAGTTATCACAGAGAAAGGGAGCCAGTGTTTAACATGTACTGAACATGTACTGAGCTGAACCTTATGCTTAGGATAAGTCAACTCATTCAGAACTCTCCATAACCACCTGAGGTTGGCACTATTATTATCTCCTTTGACAGATGAAGAAGCCAACTCTTAAAGGCAGAGTAACTTGTCTACATCCCTTGGCTCATGACAGTGGAGTCGTGATTAGATCCCACAGCCTGGCCTTTCTCTGTTGCTCCCCACCCTCCCCATCCTGCCTTCCTAGCCCCTCAGTGAGGCCATCAACAGTGCTCAGAACTCCTTCAGGAAGCCTGCTTTGACCTACCTCCAGCCCCATGTCTGAACTTCTCAGGCATTTTGAGCTTAAAGCACAGTCCACAGACCAGGAGCCCTGGTATCGCCTAATGCCTCCTGAACTGTCACCTGCAGTTTAGCAAGGCCTCTAGGTGATGTGTATGTGCATTCAAGTTTCCAAAATGCTCTTTCTGAAACCAGCAGGCAGAGCCCCAGATGAGCTGTCAGCAGAACTGGCGACAGCTATTACCTGATAGGTGGCTTTGGGGAATGGTTTCACCTCTCTGAGTCTCAGTCTCCTCCTCTGTGAAATGAGGGTACAGTAATACCAGCCCCACTCCGGGGATCCTGTGAGGTCTAATGGGTTCATGGTGAACCATAAAGGGCTTTGTAAATCATGAGGTATGTCAACTGCTCCCCCGGAAGGGTATCTCCTTCTGCCTTGCCCACCTTGGTGCCCCCCACAACACCAACCCTGGATCTGGCACCCAGAGGTACCTAGCGAATAGCTGCTGGGTGAAGGCATGATGGATCATAGTTGGGATGGCTGAGTGGTGGTGACCTCAGAAGTGGTCGTGCCTCGATGCCCCAGACCCCCACGCCACCCCCCTGCAGAGGGCCCAGCCAGGTACCAGGCGGAAGGAACGCAGCACCGACAGGTTGCCCATGCGGGACAGGCCCAGCTCCATGAGGCTCAGGATGACAATGATGCTGTCGAAGATATTCCAGCCCTGCTGGAAGTAGTAGTAGGGGTCGAGGGCGATAATCTTGAAGGTCATCTCTGCTGTGAAGATCCCTGTGAAGACCTGGGGAGGGAGCGGGAATCAGAACGGCCCTCTGGTCGTCAGAGGTGCTCTGCCTCTGACTCTTGCTCCAGCAGGGTTCCTCTCCTGGGCTGTCAGCTCTGGCTGCACCCCGGTTTCCGGTGGGAGCTCGCTTGACTGTGGCCTAGCCCCGTGGGGACACCTCTGACCTGATGCTCCTAGCCCTCTCTGTTGCTCGCTGAACATGACCCATCAGCCTGATCCTCAGAAACAGCCGGGCCCATGGCGGGCTCTGCAGAGACTCACAGTCTCAGAGGCACCTGAGACTGCAGGGGAGACTGAGGTGGGCAGTGACATGACCCAGCCCCACACCCCTTTTGGCCCATGTTGCCCCAGGACTCGTCCTCACTCCACATGTGCCAAATACATGCATTTCTACAAACACTCATGGCTCTCATGGCCCAGGGCCTTTGTCTGTGCTGTGCCCGCTCCCTCCACGTCCATGCACTGAACTCTTATCTCTGTAATAATAACCAGCCAACAATGTGCTAAGAGCTGGGCTAGAATGCTTTGCATGTGTTGTTCCTCTTAATTTGTCCAACAACTCAACAAGGAAAGTATCATTATCCCTATTTTACAGTTAAGGAAACTGAGGCACTGAGAGGTCAAGTAAGTGCTCTGGGGTCATGTAGCTAGTAAGTTTGAGAACCAGGAGATAAACTCAGTACTGTCCTTTATGATGTGGAGCCACCATTTTTCCTTTCTAGAAACATTCCTGAGGTGGGCAGAGGTTGAGCTTCACCTGGTTCATTGACTCATCCGTCTCGAGCTGCCCAGCCGTGGCCAGCAAAGCCCCACGGTTAAGGACCCATTGTGCAGAAGGCCAGGCAGCTGTGACCATGGCCAACTGCCCCAAGGGGTGCCAACTGCTACGATGGAAGCATGGTTCTGGGAGGAAGGAATATCCTGAGAAGGCGTGGCTAGTGGGAAGTCGGGGCCTGTTCACAAGGCCTTCTGGGGCTGCGGGGTGGGGGTTCATCCTGAGGGCAGCGAGGAGGCACTGAGGTCTTCTATAGGTGAGATCTGAGGTTAAAGCTCCAGGCTAACCCTGGGGACAGTGTCAGGCCTGCAGTAGCGGTGGGAGAGATGAAGGTGAGAGAAAGGGGCATGGCTGAGGCACCTTGCTGGGGTCCACAATCAAGAAGGGGGTCACCCTGCCATTGGCACCCACCCTGAGGGGTCTCTGTGCCGAAGGCAGAGGAGAGGCATCTGTCAGTCATCCCGGCAGCAGCCCTTTCCCCCTCTGCTCAAATGAGCCTGAGGTGGTAGGCAGGGGGCTGCTGTCGTTCCT
This sequence comes from Macroglossus sobrinus, assembly GCA_004027375.1. Classification (NCBI taxonomy): domain Eukaryota; kingdom Metazoa; phylum Chordata; class Mammalia; order Chiroptera; family Pteropodidae; genus Macroglossus; species Macroglossus sobrinus. The sequence goes on along the minus strand of PVKZ01000529.1, from coordinate 724,952 downwards.
GAGGGAGGGAGCACCAGGATGGCAGGTGGGTGGGCACCTCTGAACGGTCACACAGGGCACCGCCCACCAGCCCAGCCCTCATGACCACAGTGGTCTCTTCAGTGCTTGTGCCCAGACAGAACCATTCCATCCCCAGCTGGGGTCTTAGGGAAGGGAGAGCCCTTAATATCCTCCAGCCTCTTGGGCTGCCCCAAATGAGAAGAGGCAACCTTGAGTCCTGTTTCCCCAGCACTCAAGCCCGTATCCGGGTTAGGTACCCATTACCGACCCAGCCCCTGCTACTCTTCCAGCCACACTCGCCTCCTTGCGGTTCCCTCCTCAGGGCCTTTGCACTTGCTGCTCCCTTTCCCTGGATCAAACCCATCCTGCATCCTCACTCCCTTCCTGTCTCTGCTTAAAAGCCACCTAATGGATGAGGCTTCCTCACACTTCTGGCCCCTCCCACCATACTCCTTATGCCTCTTGTTTATTTTTCTTTTCCTCACATTCCCCTATCTGACATATGATGTGTATTTGTGAGTCCATAGTAAACAGGGCCTTTTCTAGGGTCTTACCATACCTAGAACAGGACCAGCCCATTTGTTGAGGAGACCTACAGCTCGTTGGGTCCTTGACCTTCAGGGTCCATTGTCCTACAGTGCCCAGCTTTACTTCCCAGTCTTCCAGGCCTTCCCTACACAGCTGGAGCCTTCACCTAGCTTCAGTCCCTACATAGGACTTTCCTGAGAAGCCCCTTCCTTTCACCTTGGCCTTCTGGTCTCCCCCAGCACCTGCCCGAGCCAGCCAGCATGGGTGTGTTCCGAAGGCCTGTTTGACAGGCTTACAGGTGCTAATACTCATTTTTGGAGCTCAGGACAGATCTCCTGCCTCACTTTCCCCAGGTTCACCGCTATTTTGGCTGCAGGATGGCAGATATTAAGTGGTGCTGGAAATCAGGAGGAAAAGGCAGAGAGAGAGAGACAGCAGAGTCTCTTAGGGAGTGAATGCCTCTGGGGAAGTGGTAAGGAAAAGAAGAAACAGCATCACCTGGGAGTTCTTTAGAAATGCGGGATCTTCAAAACCGCAGGCCCCAGGAAGCAGAATCTGCATTTTGACTGGATTCCCAGGCAATTTGAAGTTTGAGAAGTGCTATTTTCAAGCACTGGTTCTTAGACTCAATCCACTTTGGAATGACCTAAGGAGTTTTAAAGTTGCTGGTGCTTGGGTCCTGCTCTCTGCAATTCCAGTTACCTTGGACTAAAGTTCAGCCCGGGTAGTGAGATTTAAAGAAACTTCCGAGGTGGTCCTTATATGCCACTGAGCTTGAGAACCACTGCTTTAGAAGTGCATGATTCTTCTTCCAAAGGATCACCCTGGGCTTTCTAAGGCCATGTGAGCAAAGCCGGGCGGTTTAAGATGTGCAGAGAATGGCAGCCAGACCCGGGTTCCAAAGCAGGGTCTGCTCCTGTGTGATCCTGGACCAGTTTCTTCATCTCTCTGAGCCTTGAGTGTCCTCATATGTCAAATGGGGATAATAATAACTCCGTAGGAGGTTTCTAAGAGTTAGAGCTAATGGATGTAAAGTGGGAGCTCCTAGGAGAGGGTGATTCTTGTTATCATCAGCAGCATTTATGATGACTGTGGAGAGTGGCCGAGAGCTCCAGGCCCAGGCAGGAGCTGCTTTCAAATGCAAACAACTCTGCATGATTTATAGGCTCCCTGGGACCTGGTAGACAGAGGCTTCCAGTGTGGGGGACCTGCCTCCCCTGACCCGGGCAGGAAGTCTACTGAATCATGGTTGCTCACGGCAGCTTTCCCGGAAGTTCGTGAACTTTTGAGGAACCTTGACCTATGTCTTTAATGGGATCATACTCTCCGCATTGCAAACTTGCTTTTAAAACATGGTACTTGGTGAACATCCTTCCATGCCAATTAAACGTGATCTATAGCATCATTTTCTTTTGCTTTCTTTCTTTTTTTAAACATTGTAGGACATTCTACTGTACAGATGTGCCACAAGTAGTTTAACCATTTCCCTGTGATAGACATTCTTTTTATCCTTATTAAAAATACGGCCATAATAAATAAACTTCACATACATGTTTTTTAAAAAGTTGCCTTTTTTTTTTTCTTAGGATAAATCTCTGGAAATGAAACTGCATTGTCAAAGAACATTTTTAGAGATTCTGACACATTCTGCTACTGTCCATCAGAGACAGTTTTTAACTAATTCTATGTTGTTGCTTATAAATATACTTTATATATTTAGGGTATAATCTCTTTGTCAACTTTATGTATTGCAATAATTTTCCTGGTTTGTCGTTTATTTATCATTGTATATTTTCGAAAATTACAAAATATTTTAAGGACATAGAAAAGTATAGAACAATATAATGAGTACCTTTGTATCCACCACTGAACTCTGCCAACTATTAACATTTTGTCATATTTGTTTCAAATCTTGTTTTATTTTTTCTAACAAAATAATGACAAAGACTTAAATAGCAATTACTACATGCTAGGCACTGTATTGGTGCTTTACATCTCTTGCTTTAAATCATTTGATCCTCATAATAACCCTATGAGATATGTATTGTTGTTATCCCCACTTTACAGATTGGGAAACTGAGATACTATAGAGACGTTAGCCCACTGGCACATCTGATGGAGCCTAACATTTGAACTAAGTACTTAGCTTCTATCATGAAGTCTTAACCATGCATCATCACAGGTAACACTCAAGCCACCTGTGTACTACATTCACTCAAAGGTATCACTATCTTGAACGTGATGTTTAAAGTTCTTATGCATGTTTTCATAGTTTTAATGTATATAAAACAATATATAGTATTTTTGCATTGTTTTAAGCTTTATATAATACGGGCCATTTTGTATATGTTATTTTTATTTTGCAAGTTCCTTTTATCTTAAACGTCATTGTTTATGAGATTTATGTATGTCAATACATGTCTAGGTATTAATTCTAATTATGTATAGTATTGCATTGTATGGATACACTACAGTTTATCTATTTTTTTTTAATGGCTGGATAGATGGACATTTATGTCGATTTCAATTTCCCCTATACCTAACGATGCTACAAAAAACTTTCTTGTATAGGTCTCCTTGTATAGACATGTAAGACTTTCCTAAGAATACATATATCTGAAATTGTTAAGTCACAGGGTATGTACATCTGTGATTTACCTGATATGATACAATTGCTCCCTGAAATGGTTGTACCAAATCCACACTCTTACAAAGTGTGAGTTCCCGCTATTTCACATGGAAGTTTATTTTTGATTCTCCTATGGGTGAGAAATGGTATCTCCATGTTGCTTTCATTTGCATGCCTCTCTGTTTTTAACCATCCGAATTTCTTCTTCTGTGATTTGCCTGTCATTTTCTTTGTTCATTGTCATGCTGCGTTTTTGCCATTGGGTTGTCATTCTTTTCCTTACTGATGTCTAAGCATTTAATATCCATTCTGGATTTCATGTCATTCTAGTTAAATACGTTTCATAATATCAATTTCCAGTTTGTGGTAGTGATTTCATTTGGTTTATCACATCCTTGACTGGACGTACATTATAAATTTTAAGATAGGTAAATATGTCAATCTTTTCTTTGATGGTATAAACTATATTGTTGAAGAAAGCCTTTCCAACCCCAAGATTTTATATATTTTTTTCTCTATTTTTTTCCCTAAAAGTTAAAAAATTTAGCTTTATCACATTTAGGTGTTGAATCCAATTTCCCACAACTAATAATGAGTATGGTGAGGGGTAGGAATTTAAATTTATTTGCTTTCATATAGATAACCATCTTCTCTAACATTATTTATTGGGTAGTCTATCATTTTCCTACTGATTTATAGTGTCATTTCTATTATTTATCAAGTCTCCAAATATGCATTTCCTATTTCTGAGTTCCCAATTCTGTAGCACTGGTCTAATTTTCTATCTTTGCACAAATACTATAACATTTTAATAATTACAGCTTTATAATATAGCTTAAGATATGTGGGGTAAGTTCCTCATCTTATTCCTTAATTTATCTTCATAAACTTTATATTTCCATATGAATTTAGGATTACCCATGGAAAAAAATGTGTTGGGATTTTGATTGGAAATACATTAAAGATCTAGGTTAATTTCAGAAGAACTGATATCTCTACAATATTGAGACTTTCATCCATAAAAAAGCATATCTCTCCACTAATTTAAGTCTTTTTTTTTCTTTTTCAATAGTTTTATAATTTTATTAATATAAAATTTATCATCTTTTGTTCCATTTATTTCTAGACTCCTCATAGTTTTTATTGCTACTTATTTTTAAAAGTTTTGGCTTTTCAAAATTGCTCTCTCCAAATGATCATGCTGGTAAGGAGCAGAATTAACTTTGGTAAACTGAGCCTGTACCTACCGACATTGTTGAATTCTCTTATTAGTTCTAATAATCTTTCTGCAGATTTTCTTGAATTATTTACATAGATTATGACATAATCTGGAAAATATTAGATCTGTTTTTCTTCCTTCTTTCTTCATTATTTCCTCTTACTATGGTGACAAGAACCTCCAGCATAATTTGGGCTGGAAGCAGGAGATGGGCAGAAAGCTAGAGGTTCAGCATAGCAGCGTAGCATACTGCATAAGAGCATGGGCTCTAGAGACAAAATGCTTGGATTTGAACCTTGGTTCTACCCTTTCCTGGATGTGTGACCTTGCTTAAATTGTTTGACTACTCTGTGCCTCTGTTCCATTACCAGTAAAATCATCATCATCATCATCATCATCAAACAAACAAATAAATAAATAAATAGCATCTCTCTTACTGATTCTTATTGGTAATTAGGCGTTCAACAACAAGTACTAACTATAATCACCACCAGCGTCACCATTATGTCTATGTTTGTTCCTGGCTTTCAACAGGAAGGCTGCTAACGTTTCATGGTCAAGTGTATTTACTATAGAATTTTGTAGATATTTTCGTTAGATTATTTCGAGTCTGCAAGGAGTTCTTATCACAAAGAGTTTAAGTTTATTAGATGATTTTTCCACATCAAAGGGGAGAGCATATGTACCTAGAATAAACCCAACTTGATCATGAGGAGTTTTTTTTTCTTTATTTATTTGATTTTTCTTAATCATACACTGATGGATTTGTTTTGGTTTACTGCTTCTCTTTTCTTTACGGTCTTAAATCTCTTCTTGGTAACATATTCTTCTAAGAAAATCTTCACTTAGACTGTTCAAAATTTACTGGCATTAAGTTGTTTATAATGTTTTATATTGTGTTTTAATCTTTACTATTTACCCTTTCCATTCTTAATATTGTTGATTTGCATCTTTAATTTTTTCTATTTTAATATTGCTAAAAATTTGTCTATTAGTCTTGTTAAAAAAAAACAACAACTGTCTACAGCCATTGCCACCCTGAACAAGCTTGATCCTGTTTGATCTTGGAAGCTAAACAGAGTTGGGCCTGGTTAGTACTTGGATGGGAGACCAACTAGGAAGACTAGGTAATGTAGGCATAAAAAATAAAAAATAAGGCACTGTAAGCTGACAAGGTCCTTGCAATCTATGAGGTCAATCAAGGGTTGCCTCACCTAAAAAATAAAATAAAATAAGTTACTTCTCTCTAATTAAACTTTTAAAATTATTCTATTTATTTTCTGCTCTTCAATTTTCTTTGAGTTTTTACTTATTTTTTTTCCTAACTACTTGAATCAAAT
>PVKZ01000528.1:549367-753196 GCA_004027375.1 Macroglossus sobrinus | reverse complement strand
GAAACAAGCAACAATATTGTTAATCAGAATAAAGTAGAAAATCCTGACAATACATTTGTAAGTTCCTATTAAAATGATGAAATCCCACTATCAATTTTCTCCGACTAAACAGGATTTCACTTCTTTAAATTAGTTATGAATCAATCAAGTAACTGATCACCACAGGAAAACGTAACTGACACATACTTTAATAATTCACTACAGATTATTAAGATTTTTCTTTATCTTTTTCTTAACATCTTATAAAACTAAAAACATGCCTCACCTCTTAAAAGGTAGTGCTTCACAGACAAGTCAAACAGTCAAAAAATTATATTGAAAATCTAGAATGCGTTATCCACGGGTAGTCACTCAAAGTTGACACATGTAGGAATAACTAGGCTTCCCTGTGGCCCTGCTGCTCTTCTCTTCATCTGATACAGTCTCATTCATTCTTCATGTCCAGGTCAAAGGCTCGTGCACAACCTGAATGCCTATGATTCATCTTACATCTCTTCTCCTCCCTAACCGTTCACATTCCACCATCCGTAAGTCATATTAACTGTCCTTCTTTTCTCTCTGCTTTATTTGGCCATAGCCACTGCCCTAGTCAAAAAGACGGCTTTCACGGAGGGGTAAAAACAAACAAAAAAAAACACTGACTATTTTTGTTATTTCTTACATGAATAAGATTTATTCAGCAACACAAATGAGAAAGACCCAAGTCTAGAAAATAAATAAACTGAGCTGCTTGACCTTTTTTCATATCAGCATTGGTGGGTGACAACTTGATAATTCACCAATGCTAGTTCACAAAAACCAGAGCTCCCTTAGTCTTCCTGCCTCTGTGTTTTCCCTCAATCTAGCCTCTCTGTGAGAGGTTAGTAAACTACGGCCCACAGGCCAAGTTCAACTGGCATCTTGTTTTGTAAATACAATCTTCCTAAAACACAGTCTTGTCTATCCACTTGCATATTGTCTATAGCTGCTTTCACACTATAACAAGAAGTCTGAATAGATATGACAGACACCTGAGGGCCTAAGACTGGGCCTTGTACACATAAAGCTTTCTGATTGCTGCTTTAGACTCTACCAGAGTGTCCTATCAAATCTAATCTTCTTACGCTTCAGCTCAAAACTCTCCAAGAAATCCCTGCAGTAACTATGCTTGGCTCTCTAACCACTAGACATCCCTTAGTCCTCATTCTCACTGCAGAACTACAACTGCGTTTGGATATTTATTGTCCCAATCCACAAAGAAGGTGGCTTCCCCACAGCTTGACAATCAGAAATTAATATATGAGCTAATTACATTAACTGGCTTTCCTCTAACTGGTGTGAGAGTGAGCATGTGCTAAAACCTACCTTATGAAATGTTAGAGGAAGGCTACTGCATGCCTCTCAGTTTTCTTCCTATTCAAGGAAACAGATTGCTCGAAACATATCACTAATCATTAGAGAAATGCGAATCAGAAACACAATAAAATCCCTGCTCAAACCTCAGCATGGCTATCATCAAAATGTCAACAAAAAACAAGATTGGTGACGATGTGGAGAAAAGGGGACTCTTGTGCACTGTTTGTGGGGTCGTAAATTGGTACAGTCAAATGGAAAACAGTATGGAGATTCTTCAAAAAGTTAAAAATAGAACTACCACAAAGACCAGCAATTCTACTGAGTATTTATCCCAAGAATACAAAAACTCTAATTCAAAAGGATATCTGCACTGCTATGATCACTGCAGCAGTATTTACAACAGGCAATATATGGAAGCAAAGCAGCTGTCCTTTGATAGATGAATGAATAAAGAAGATGTAGTTGATACACCTACTCAATGAAATATTACTCAGCCATAAAAAAAGGATAAAATGTTGCCACTTGTGACAACATGGATATGTTAGGTAGGTAGTCAGGCATGAGCGACAGGAGCTAAGGCCCAACTCTATGACCATAAAAACTTCCCTTGAAGACTTTCCTTATGGACCTCCAAGAAACACTTCCTTTTTAGGGGTATAAATTACCCCCAAATCCTAGAGCACAAAAGCCACAAAAGATGCTGGCTAAACCAGCTACAAATGCATACACAGAAAGCACTACCCTAATTTGCCCACAATTTAAGTCTCATTATAATACTATGTTTATGCCTGGAAGTTTATGAATCTAATTATAACAGACAAAATTCTGGGTAAGCACCTGTGCTACAGGCAAAATGTTGCATAGCAGCCAATGTTAGTCAAGGTAACCTCACATACGGATCATCTAGGATCTCCTATATTGGCCTAAATATAAACAGACCATCCCGCTTCTGTGTTTTTACATCTCTCTATGCTGAAAACTTGCTTCTCCCTTGGGGCGTACTCTGTCTTATTTCTTCATCTCCCAAATTACACAGGGCTGCAGCCTACCTTAACACAGTCTGTTCCCTTCTAAAATGTATTTTCAACAAATCTTACTTTTTCTAAACCTCGCCAACCTATAATTCTTTGCTGATCGGCAGGCAAGAACTGAGAGACCACACACCACAGCACCATCCTCTCCCCCATGCCACTGGGGCCACACCAATGTCACATCACCCCAGCAGTGACAGATGGACCTAGAGGGTATTATGCTAGGTGAAGTAAGACAGAGAAAGACAAACACGTTAGGATCTCACTTATCAGTGGAATATAAAACAACAAAACAAAAGAGAAACAGACCCCTAGCCATAGAGAACAAACTTATGGTTGCCAGAGGCGAAGGAGGTGAGGGGATGAAGTGAAAAGGGAGAAGGTGAAAAAATGGTAAAAACTTCCACTACATCCCTGGGGTCTATAATACATAGGCCTCAGAGATGTAGTGTATAGCAAAGGGAATATGTCGATAATACAGTAATAACTTTGCATGGTGATAAATGGTTACTAGACTTCCCATGGTGACATCATAAAATCTATAAATGTCCAATCTCTACATTGTATACCTAAAATTAATATAATATTGTATGATGAATATACTTTTAAAAAATTTGGAATGAAAAATGAAATACCTAAGAAAAGCGGTCCTTTCTGCCTTTGGATATTGTTACATAAGAATATGATGCTTGGAGTTGTTGATAATTAGCAGACCAGGACAGGAGACATAAACAAAACACTGACAACCTCTCAGCTAAAATGGGGACAACAATGCGGACCCTAATGGCATCACTGAACCATCAAAACAGAACTCCTTCCTCTTGTTTACTGTTCACTCGGTCACCTATTTTGTGCAGCTAAAAGTATTCTATCTGACACATTCCCCAAGGCCTACAGGATAAGACCTCTTCCTCTCTCTGGTACTAAAGACTCCCATGAGCATCCTGATTGCTCCCACAGCACACATTCTGTACCATCAAAACTGAATGGTTCATAAATCCTGCAAAGTTCACTTAAGCATCTTAGCCTTGGCACTGCCATTCTTTCTGCCAAACTTGTGATCCTGATAGATGTTCCTGCTGCCACATGTCATCCTTCTGCCTCTTTACCTGGCAAATTTCTGCTCCCTCTGCATGCTTACCTGAAATTCTTGCCACATTTTCAAACTCTAAGTTCTCATCATGGACTTAAAGTGTGTGGCACACATTATAATCCATAAAAATAACTTACTACCTAACAGACACTTGATACTTAATAGCAAACTGTTAATCAGAAAATGTAAATGAATAAAAAGACTTTTTGAAATTCTATTTTAAAAAACCACAGAAACAAACCAGAGACAACAAACACGATATGTTGAGCACCTTCAAGACCAAATCTCTACTTCAACTTTGTGTTTCCTGTAACTTCTAAACCAATCTACAGAGGTTCTTGCATCAGATCCTCTAAGTTAAAGGTGTCCTCATACGGTTCAGATTGCACAATGCACTGGTGCCACATCTGGGTAATACGGTAGCATTTTTGTGATTTTAGAAATTTTTGTACTTTTTTTATAAGTCATGACTCGATGTAGGCTATTTGAATATGTATTATGATTATCTTCTGCCTAATGGTGACAGAGCCTCTTGTTCTAAAGAAATGACAGTTAATTTATACAATATTCTCAATACAAGACTATTAAGAAAGAAATTCAGAGAAAATATATACACAATTTACACATCTTTTTTTAATGCTTTTCTATGAGCAAAATTTTCTTTCTTTAATTTTATGTATAGTAGGGCCAACAAGAGTAATTCACTATCAGAAGTCTTACCTTGATTTTTATTCTGAGACAACCGTTTACACATCTCTTCTACTTTATAATCATGAATTATTTTGTAATTGCTATGTACAAAAAAGGTGATAAATAATATTACTGTCTTTATATTGACATGAAAAACATTTACCAAATATATTAACTTATTATTCGTAAGTTCTACACACTTTTTATTAAGCAAGTGATTAAGGAAGGAAAAAAGAGTAAAGTAAGGTCGAATAGTCATGAGTTGAGGGCAGTAGAGTTCAGTCAATTAATTCAACATAGCTTGACGTAAAAGCAAGTATTTTGAACCCAAAAGTCCTAATTTTGTAAACAATAGCTATTTGTTCTGGAACTAGTCTCCTCTCTATAAAACAAGGATCTTACTGCCTTATTTTACAAGGTTGTTAGGAGGATTGAATGAGCTAATTATGCCAAAAAGATGCTCAGAGAAATAGTAAGGCAATGGAAGGAGTTGTTCTTGAACTTTGTTAAAAGTATTTTGGGATCCCAAATAAACCCCAGTATGTGTTTTTCATAGGTGCTAACATTCAAATGTTTCAGTTTTTAGAAAATGTAATTAATTTTGATCATCGGCTGTTCTTTCTTCTGGGGTTGTAGTTCAAGGTATCTCCACTATTATATAATCTGTAACTAAATGTATTTATAAACATATTACCTCATTAAATCATATAAGTGTCCCTTATTATTATAGCTCTTCACACCAAGGGCAGAAACCTAATAAAGGTCAAAACCAGGCTTAAACTACTACTGTCTCTTCTCTGATGACTCCAATGCTGAACTAGCTGATCTTTATTAGAACTATGCTTAATCTCCCCATCTGTCCCCAACTGACCTGGAAGATATGACCCTACTTATACATATGAGTACTGATGAGTTATGGATAGAGATGCCAAATGACCTCCTTAAGATTCAGAGCTTTCTGTTGACTGGCTTCCATGGGAGGCATAAGTGTAAATATTTTGAACCCTGAGGTAGATTCGAGCCACTTGGGAGATTTTCATTATTCTGGAAAACAGATCACTTAACAGGCCAAACTTAATTATGGAATCTTGGACAAATAGGTGCCTACTACTCTGGGAGGGTGACATGGGACCTTCTGCAACCTAAGAGGTGCTCTACAGGACATCAAGTGGCCTTGGTGTGGATATCTGGTAACAAAAGAGAAAAAGAGCTGACCTTTTCCTGCAGCATTATTTAAACCTCTTAGACAGCTTGGAATGGTACCAACTAGCATCTGCTAGCAGAAAACGCAAAGAGTCTGCTCAAAGGGTAATGCATCCTGAAGGTCTGGACTCAGATGTGGCTCCAAACAGGTTTCGAGTGTAGAGCGAAGGGCTGTGTACCCAAGGACTGGAGGACCAGCTGCCAGAACAGGGTGCTGGTGCCTTGGAACAGTGGCTAAGCCAAAAAGCATATATGTGTAAACTGAAAAATATTGTAATATTGAACTCCAAGTGTGTGGATCACCATGAAGACTGAAGCATCTGGATCAGCAAGGACAACCTGGGAGCAAAGGTCACTCATGACCCCAGGACCAGTTTCGAAGAGCCGCTGTGCAGCAATGCAATCAATGGACACAACACACTAATTAAAGTGTCCTTCTTTACATCTCCATCTGACAACTGACAGAGGATTGTCTCCCTTGGATTTTGGGAATCCTAAGTGCTTAAAAAATTTAAGGGAGAGAATATAGGAGATAGCTCCCAGAAAACACAGAATTTTCTGCTAAACTCACATTTGAAGATCCCAAATAACAAGCAAGAGAAGAGACATTATTGTATCCCATGCACAGGGCTTATACTTGGAATGAATAGGTCATGCTAGGATCCCGAAGGATAAAGGTTTCAAAGTCCTGAGTTAAGGAATCTGTACCCACTGCTGCTTCGAACTTGTCCAGCCTTTAACTGGTCTCTGTCTGAGGAGGGACACTAACTCGCTGCCATTCCCAGACTGCCTGAACCAAACTGTGACATCTCACCTGTTATGTAAGAAGTAACAGTAAATTATTTTAAATCTGTTTTGTGATAACTAACAATTTAATGTAAACACTTACACATTAAGGCCATTCTTAAAAGCATGTTCCTCTGCAGTCCATCCACAGTTATCTTGAGAAAAGACGTCAACACCTTGCTGCAGAAGAAGCCTGACTATGTCTGAGGTTGAATCATTTACAGCAAGCATGAGGGACGTTCTAAAATAACAAAGAGGTAATTCACCTTTTGGAATATTAATTTATTTAGATGGCTAATTTGATACACTTTATCAAATTTATATCTTAGAAGTGACCATTTACACGTTAAAGTGTTCATTTCTGTAAATAACCTTCAAGTATAAGGAAGAGACAAAAAGGAAGACTCTTCTCCACTTGGAGAAAACTTTACACAGAAAGTTTTCCAATAGACAGGAAACTATGGTGGGGTCTTATCTGAAGTATGTGAACAATTTTCTGTTCATCCTTAGTCATGTGTTGTACCTCAAAGTCAGCTATAAGTCAGGTGACTAACAGGTGTTTTTCAGATTCTAGACAATAATATTAATAATAATTATAATAATAATTGTCTTAGAGTTAACAATACTGATAAGCATGTGCTAGACACTAAAGTAAATGCTGAATATTCTAACACACACCATTTTTGTGATATGTTCTTATCCTCCTTTTCATTTCAAGAGATATGTTTGGTGATAATGAGTAATGTTACCAACATCCCACTCCTGGCATGTGGAAAAGCTAGGCATCGATCCCAGTGTTCTGTGAACTGAAAGCCCATCTTTTTTAGCACTCACCTAGGACTTGTCTTTATTAAAGAGAACGTTCATTCAAGTAAATTTATCTTTTTTCAGTCTACCCATACCAATTAAAAATAAAAACATCAAAATATACTAGAAGTGATAAAGGATAACAACTAATGAACCCATTGTATTTGGGAGTAGTAATTCATAGTCACTTAGGAATAACTCAATAACACCGGTTATTAACTTGAAGCAAAAAAAATTATTCAAAAGACAAAAAATTTATTAACTTAAAGCAAAAAATTTTTCAAAAGACAAAATCAAGTCCTATTGGTTTCATATGCATCTTTTAAGTAAAACCGTACATGAAGTAGAGGTTAAAAAACTGTAAGAGAGACTAAGTTCCATATTGCAGTGTACAGTAAAAGTTAGAATCCATACAATATAAAACTAATAAAACTCTTTTGAAATCCTTTGAGCTAATATAAAATCATAAGACCTAAAATATTAGGTTACAAATGACATCAGTCAACATTATAAATGAATATGAACATGAATACTGCAGAATCCTGTTCTTCCTGTTGGCTGGTCAGAATGACTTTTCCACCTAATGAATGATGTCCTAATATCTTTCACTACATAAGAATAAGTTAATCCTCTTCTTATTAATATTATCTTTCTGACCTCAGTGATTGTTACCACTCTAGAACAATATTTAGGTTAAAAAAAAGGAATGCACAACTGTACCTCTTCATCTTATCGACTGCATGTACATTTGCATTACTTTTTACTAAAAATTCCACCATTTGCCGTTTCTTTTCATTCACAGCAAGTAAAAGTGGTGTGAGTTCATCCTGTAAAACAGCAAAAAACATTTACAACTTATGAGACTACATATCTCAAAATTGAATTTTAAAACTTATAAAAGATCTGTAAACATATAATATAGCAATTAAAGAACAAGTACCCTCTGGGCTGTCTCCTGCTGCTCCTTCTCCTTAAAATACCCTCCTCTACCCTTCAACACATTTACTGCAACATCATTCTTCGAAACTCTTCAAACGCTGACAGCACCGCTTCCAAAATCCTGGCTCCTATCACACTTTATGTGTCGTAGTATTCAGTAGTTATTGTATGGCTCCCCATCTAAACCAAGAGCTTTTTGAGGGCAGGGGCTATTTTTTGTCTCTGTATCTACAAACTCTACAAAACAGTAAACACTTAAAGTATTTTTATTGAATTAATAACCTAAATGATTATCACTGGAGTAGTGTTTCTTAAATCATACTTAACTTGACTAGAAGTTAAGTACTGTGCCCCAGGAGAAAGACTCCAGAGAGATCGCCTGGGTTTGAGAAGGGTGACAGAATATGCGTTATGTGCTTAGTTCTAAAGAAATGTTTAACGTGGCTTAATCTCTATTTGATAATATTCTTTTTATGGCAAATTTAACACTTCAGAAGGTATAGAGTCTCAGGGATGCAGTTTTGAGAGCTTTCCAACAGACGTGAAGGTTTCTCCAGCTTATACAAATTTGCTGGATCCTCTTGTATCAGTGCTATCAGGACACCAGGTGTCAGCTTCAGGCACCCCTGCTCTGAAAGGGTCACTAAGGAAATGGACTCTAAAGTAAAAAGACATGGGCTTCGAATAAACTGATTGCTTCAATTAAATGGTCCATGGGTTTTCTCCGATTAGAAGATGATAGATTTTTATCTTGGCTGTTAGAAAGCACAATATGAGATTTTATTCTCAATTATAATGATAATCATGTGACCCAAATGCATATCTACCTTTTTGAAAATCACGAAATGGCTGGCAGGGTGGCTATGAGCACTGTGGATGCTTTTGCTGAAGGTCCAGACATGACCTGACCAACTTGCTGCAATCTTCAGAACCTTGGCGTTCTGTGGCGTTCACACCCTGTGGCCTGAAGTTTCTTTCTCCTTCCCACTGGCACTCACTCAGCTCCCCCTGCTGGGGGCTAGCTCTCCAAATTCCTAGAGGAACCCACTTCCTAAGCCCTGCCTCCATAGCAGCCAGTTCCCACCATCCCTTCATTCCCCGCAGGCCCTCAGTCCTTTGCGGGCTCTGAGGCTATCATCCACTCCCAGGCACTAACAATAAGTCCTTCCTTCTGGGGAGGAAGGGCAAGAGCTGGGAGACAGAGCTTAGCCCTTTCCGTGGACACCACTTTTCTCATGCCCTCCCTGACTTGGCTTTGGAGTTCTTTCCACAGTGCAAGGGTCTGATGTATAATATGGAATATATGTATTAGAATTATAATGCTTGTGGTTAAAAAAAGTATAAACAAAAAAACAAAACAAAAAAATGTATTTCCAATCTTCTGTAAATACAGTTAGTTGATCTATACCTTGTTGCTTGCTTCAATATCAGCCTTGTATGAAAGCAGCTTCTCTGCCATGTCCATATTCTGAGTAGCAACGGCATAGTGCAGAGCTGTGTTGCCATCGATGTCCATTACATTTGGATCGGCACCACGTTCCAGCAGAATAGTTGCACATTTATCCTCCTGGCATTGTACGGCCTGTCGGTATTATGACAAAAAGTAGACTGTAAATGTTAGTAATTCAAGGAAACAGTGCATGAGTTTTTCCTATTAATTACAGTTAATGAGATAAACTCCTATTCATTCTCCATAATTGAATCAAATCCATCACATGTTGACAGAGTTGGGTCTATGTACCTTAATCAGAGCTGTCCTATTTTCGTTGTCACATAGGTTAAGCCTGCATTTTCTGTCTGCCAGGAGAGTTACCACTTCTGGATGGCCGTTGGCACAGGCCAAATGTAAGGCAGTCCTGTGAAAGTGAGAGGACGTTTTAGGAAATTGGAGGGCACTATCTCCAAACACGCTATTATTCATGTAATTGTAAACATTATATGCTATTCCTATGCCTTCAAAGCAAATATTTAGTTTTCATCTGGAGGAAGTACAACATTTATTAGCTCCTGTTACTCACATTAATGAAAGTGCTGCCTCTGTGAATAGAGATGGCATGACCTGGGGATTCAGCTCAACTTGGCTGTGATCCTATTTGCACCCTGTCATTTAAAAGCTATCGCTGAGCCTTTCTGTGCCTCAGTCTCCTCACCAACACAATGGAGGTTAAAACAGTGATTCTTCTCACAGGACACTGTTGTTTGCTTAAATGAGAACCTATGCAAAGTGTTTGCTACATTTCCTAGCACAGAAAACAGCTCAATATTGTTAGCTAAAATATTATAATTACTACCATTATGACTACTTTACAAAGACAACATTCTAATAGTAACATGATATTATGCCTTTTTTTGCAGATATGTCTTAAGGATTAGAAAGAACATATTATTTCAATGTTCTCACACTTTAACATCTCTGACTCTAAAATGCAATTTATAACGCAGGATGCCTTTCACCTATAATCGTCTGCATTTTTAACAGTTTCTTATAGGTGTATAAAACAGTGGGCATCATACCGTCACCCACGGTGCCTTACATTAAGTGAAATAATGGTCAATACAACAGACTATTGCAGTTCTGGACATTTGGTTGGCAGTGAAGTAAATTTTAGTTTTTAAAAGCATTTTAAAAGAAAAGAAGACTAAAATAACAAAACAAAACAGAAAAAGAACTGTTTTCAAGTAACTCTCACTTCGCTTTTCCAGAAATTTTAAACAAAAGGGAACTCAGGATTCAAATGAATAGGGATGGCTCATTTGATTCCTTATTTAGACTTTAAAATTATATAGAAATCAGATATTTTCAATAACCAATATTAGAATTTAAAATATACTACACTTGCAAAGGGGCCAGTATAGGTTCTCTTTCACAAGGTCCTACCTTCAGAAATACTTTTCAAAGGAGGGAGGAAAGGCTCCAATTGAGATTAGGTCCTAAGACCTCAATTTTGAATTTCTCATTTGGTTTATATGGGACAACATGAGGTTTTGAAGGGTGAAAGGGGCCTGAGAGACACACTGAAAGGGCCCTGAGAAGACAACATCTGCCACAAAATAGGTATTCAGGTTACATTTGATGAAGAAATAGATTGAAAATATGGATAACTACAGCTGCAGAGTTCGACATAGAAACAAAACTTTTATAAAGTAAAGCGATACTTCTGCAATAGTAGTAATCGCTTACATTTGCTTTTTAATTTCAAAAGGATACATCTAAGATGATTAACCTATAATTGTTTACATATCATATGTAATAAAGCTGTATATGTAATAAAAACATAACTAAATAATGAAACATATACATAAACTCGACAGGCACAGATAAAAAGTTTCCCTTCTAAAGATTCTAAAAGTGGTCAGAAGATACTAATTTTCAAAAACATTCCAAAAAATAAACAGTAAGAAATTATTTTTATGTGTGCAAAATTTATATTCCAGCTCTTACCCAGGATTATTTCATTAATAGTCAAATTTTCCTAGGATTGCTTTCATGTTCATTGTAGAAATTGGATTTTTAGAAAAGGAAAGAGAATTTCACTTATAATGCAAATGCTCAGAAACAAATTTTATTACATTTCCCACATATTTTTGGCTAACAGTTTGTTTGCGTATATATGTAATAAGAGTGATTGTTTCTCCCTTTCTGATCTACCGGAGCACACCTTTGCTTGTCAATTTACCTCTACTTTGTCTAATTTCAAATGAGAGGTTTTTTCACTAGTTGATTTCAAAGAGCCTCTGTGAAAATGAAGATGTACTTTTTCTCTGATATTCATACATTTTTAATATTTTGCAAGAACATTTTCTTTTATTTCATTAATATTATTTTCAGATACACAGAGGGGATGACTTTTTATACTTCTCAACCAACCTCCAGAATTCTTTTCTGAAAGTCTTTGTCACAAAAAAAAAAAAAAAGAGTAAAAATAGGCACTTGAGTTTCATTCTGGTACTTTTCTCACTTCGCATATTTCAAATTTTTAACCTATACTTTATCTGGAACCTATACTTGTGATAAAAAAAAAATACATACATAGCTTGCTTTCTCCAAATCCCTCACAGCTATTACTTTACCATTTATTAATAATTTCATCTTCTCTACTAACAGGAAATGTCACCAGTAACAAGTTCTAAAGTCGTACATATATTTGGGTGTTTGGACATTTTCTGTTTTGTTTCAATCACTTATCTGTGTTTCCTCCACATAGTAACAAATAAGTTGTATAATTTTATAGCCCATGTTGACCTCTATGTGGGCCAGTCTTTGTCTACTATACAAAACTATCCTTCATTTCATCACAACCAAAGACAGCATTTGTACTCAAAAACATTAAACCATGATAGTTTTAGTTGGTTCATGTAAAATTGATATAATAGGAAGAGTGCACATATTGAGAAAATGAGTCTTTCTATTCCAAACAGTCAACTTCCCATTTCCAAGTTCACGTCTAAGGTCTCTCAGTAAAGACCTTACATCCATAGGTGTGCACAGGTATAAAATGGATATTAGATGTTATCTGAAGAATGTTTAAAATGAAAGTTGATCTACTATAGGGATTATTTTTCTCATTACT
The DNA here is from genome assembly GCA_004027375.1 of Macroglossus sobrinus. Taxonomy (NCBI): domain Eukaryota; kingdom Metazoa; phylum Chordata; class Mammalia; order Chiroptera; family Pteropodidae; genus Macroglossus; species Macroglossus sobrinus. Next base: position 740,741 of record PVKZ01000528.1, on the reverse strand, counting down.
CATTTTTCTATAGTGTATAACATTATGGTAAAAATGTGACATCAAAATTAATTGTGTTTCTATTTCTGATATTTAGTTAAATTGTAAAGTGTTCTATAGGGGCAGGTAAGGTGACCAGGTAAGGCCCCACCACCAAGGTGCTGCAGAGCCGGGCCTCGGGAGGAAGACAGCCCAGCACCCACTGTGACGGGAGGGCTGGGCTCCACCAGGCTGTGCCCTGGCAGGTGAGCCCTTCTCCCAGGTCCTCCCACCCTAGGCCCAGGCCTGCCCATGGCCTCTGCTCCCACAGTCCCTATTACCTGCTCTTCCTGTCTTTGTCATTCAGGCCATTTTCTTGGAGCAATAGAACCTTCTGCACTTTCCGGACGTTGCCAGTGCTGGCAGCTTTGTGGATTTTTCCAAGATCTTTGTCTCGGATGTGATACTTAGGCCCTGAGGAGATTCTACTACCACTTTCAGATGTGTCAACACCATTGCCCTGCTGGATGGTTGAGGAGGCCGAGGACAAACTGCCCTTCTGACTCCCAAAACCAAAAATCTTCCTCATGGCCAATACTGTGCAGAGCCCTGGGCTTCAGGGCCCCCTCAGCACCCTCTCCACTTTCTGCCTCCTCCTGGGCTTATAGCCTCCAGATAAGCCAACCATCTCTCACCATCACAGCCCAGCAGGGCAACTAAGCAGTTAGGCACTTTAGAATCTTTCAGCCACAATAATGGTTACCAAGTGAGCATGCGCCTGGAAGTAGGTGATGTCACTGCCCGTGTGCACGGAAGCCCAACGGCCAATGGAACCCAGAGCACCTGAGAGGCACAGGTGTCTCCAGTTCCAGAGGCTGCTTGCAGGCCTCACTGGTTCTCTTCAGGTGTTCACATGAGCCCTGAAACAGATGAGCAGATACAAAAGAGGCAGAACACTTTAGCAAAAACATAAACGAGAAAGGAAAAGCAAGTGCTATATCTTAAAAATGTGAAATCTATTCACTTCTTTTTATAAGCTATAAAAGCATGTAAAAGCATGGTTCACAAAGATAACTCTTCGTACTTCCAAATGTTCTATTTTTAACTTCAAAATCCATCGTATACAACAAAGACTTCCATAGTCCCCAAACAACTTGAAAATTTATTAAAGTACACTTTGTATTTATCTGATTTTAAAATAAGGCCTGTGAGCATAGAAAACTATTTTTCTACCCAGCATATATGTTTAAAAGACACAAAATTTGCTCCTTTTGCCCTTTGATGTCACCAATTAATTCAATCAGGAACAGCTAGGCAAGACCTAACTTCCCATTCTTTTACTTGGTAGTTTATTAATTGGTCAATTTGTGACAACTCTAACCATATTATTCAGTTAACCCTTCAATTTCATACAATTTTTATTATAAACTTGTCACTTAAATCCTTCAATTGTCTTTCCCAGTGTGAATTTAGATTAAGTTGATCAGTTCATGAATCACAGCACTATTAACAGTTCATTTTTTAGCAGTGTCACAACATTTGTCTAGACAATGATTTTGACAACATTTGAGTATTTAATCATTTTTGCCCTTATAAAACAGGGTGGAAAAAACATAAATGAACTTACCAGCACCAAACTGCATAGATCATATAAATGTAATACAATTATTCAACATAGACAACATTAAACATTCTGAACAAAATCCTTATGTTGAATGAAAGAAACAAATTAAAGGATATGTATAAAATATTAGAAATAAATTATGAAAGATTATAGCTAAAAATTAAGGATCAATTAATAATAACTTTGAAAATTTTGAGATGAACCCTTATGTTGTAACATGTTAAGACTATCATTAGGATTTTATACATTTAAGTTTCATCTACAATTGAACCTAAAATGCCATTAACTAGGAATCATACCCCCTTAATAAGAGTATAAGCTTGCCATCTAGTGGAAAGAGCACCTACCACCTTTTCCAGTCTCTCATTTGAAATGGAAAGAATCCAATTGTACTACTCTGTTTTCTGAGTTTTCAGAAATGCATTCCAGCAAAGGGTGTTTCTGATGCTCTAGGAGACTATTTTGACCCTTTGCTCACAAGCACGAAGTCCAAGTGTTTGCAGGAGCTTCTGAGCATCTCGTACGGCCTGAGCAGTGTATCTGGGTGTTTCCAAGAGCAGAAAGGTTTAGCCCTTTGAAATATGGCAAGTGATAATCCCTATATGACACTATATCTTAATGCAGATCAAGAGTATTTTTCAGATTATGGTGAGGGCTATGGTTACTATTACTAAAACTCTTGGCTACTGGGATAAAGATGCTAGGCAAATATCAGAAACATATCTGGCAGACTATGTAGATACACATCTTATAGTGTATTTGTTATGAGAATATGTGCAATACATGAAAGATAAAAGAACATATGGACATGAAATAATGCTCTTATAAACAATATTTCCAACGTCATACAGATTTCCCACATTTTATTCACGATAATAATATTTCATCTTTACATGAAATCATTTCCCAGGCCTTCATTCAGACCATGGGTGTTGCTTCTTCAACCAAGAAGAAGACGACCTTCTTCTAGTTACTAGACTTAACCGAAAAGTGTGAAATTACCCTAATGGTGTATAAAAAGGTATTCCTATATTTTAATCACTATATTGCAATATGAGAAAACACTATTCAAAATATCGTTGTTGCATCAACAGATATGTTTACGGTTTATTAATTTCTTATTGACTGTGTTCCTTGAGGTTATTTTTGCAAATGCTTCTGTGACTATAAGAGTGACAAGTTTTGTGGCGTTCTGGAACGTCAATCTTGATACCATATCCCTGATTAATCTTGTCCTTTGTAGAGGGATTTCTCTTGATTTTTCTGCACAAATTTCATATGTGTTTATTTCCAGTTCTGAGCTCTCAGTCAACCAAATAACAACCGAGGCATTGTATCTGGTAGGCTACCCAGTGTTACAAAATGCAACTTCAACAGTAACATGTGTGTGTTTTCTCTGAAGCTAGAGCCTGCATCTTCAGGACATTTTTTAAAACCATGTGTCTTATTATGCCTTTTAAGGCTCCTCATGGCCTAGTTTGTATTCCAGTATTTTTTATCTTTTTTTTTTTGGGGGGGGGGGAGTGGGGAAGTTACCTTGAATATCCATTCACAAATCAAAAACCAATTATAGAATTCCTGATTGCCTCAATTCAATATGATAAAAATGCATGATTAAGAGTAGTCAATAAAGATGTCAGAAGCTTGTTTCAGTGAGGGATCTCCCTGCATCTCTCCACTTGAAATAACAATAAGTTAAACATGGAAAACTCAAGAAATAACACCCAACCTGCACGTCTGAGTGAGTGATTTGCATGTAACAACTCCCAAGGTCAGAACCTCAGGATCCAGAGAGGCTGATGGGGTGGGAGGAAACAAAGAAGCTGTCACATGCAGATGTAGTTCCTTGCAGGAGGAGGGGGAGGAGAGGAGAATTTGCAGCTGGTTCCCTGAACAGCCCAGCCTGAGGGATCAGCAACTTCCACACAGCAGAGCCCAGGGATCCGGGCAGAAAGTAGAATGGGAACTAAGTGCAGACATGCAACAGCTGTGTTTTAGCAGATGCTTTGCAAAGCGGGGAGTTGAAACATGGAGATAGCGGCAACTTTCACCCACCAAACCAGAGAGCACCCTCCCTCTACCCCATATTTTCCCAAAATTAACATAACGGAGCCCCAGGAGAATTTCAGCAAACCATATAGAAACTAAAACCACAGCCGGTACCACAGACAGGGGCTGGGATCGCTGATCATGATTTGAATATTCAGCATATCAGAGAGAGAAAAAAAAAGGCAGTATTACCCGCCTAGCAGACATCCAAGTGACTTGGATGCCACCTACTGGGAATTAAAAGAAAAACACCTTATCAACAGGCTAAAGAGATAATAATATATAATACTCTATATAATAAATCTTCTTTCTGAAAAAAAAGCAGAGCACACTTTTGTGGAGAGCGGATTGTGGCCTGATAAGGTCTTTGCAATCTGTAAGGCCAGCCATGGGCTGCCTCACCTCCACGAATCCTCCTAAGAATGGGGAAGTATGAACTGTTCGTGAAACAATGTGGTGTTTCTCCGAGACAGGGAAGTACACTTATAGCCGCAAACAGACAGAACAGCAAAAATTCATAATAGAATGTAGGTTGGGTAACTGTGCCAAAGATGATCTTATCCTAGTCAGCAATTGTATGCTCTTGTATAAAAGCAGCTTGCAAAAATAAAACTGCACCACTACTCTAACATCAGAGGATAGTGGTCCTCCTGATCCCACCTTTGTCTCTTTTTTTTTTCAGCATCTCCCACTGTTCCCACTCAGGTATCAAGCAGGCTGCGCTGGACAGGGCACATTTTCATTAAAGCGCAGGTGAAGAAATAGTCCATTAAACACCAGGAACTACAAGGTGACAAGGCAGCCCAGAAAGAAATTTAAAAATTCCGAAAAATAAGATTAAAGACATAGAAATATGAGATTTTAATGACAGAATTCAGGATCACACTCCTGAAAAACCTCAATGACAGGCAAAATAAATCAGATTGACAATTCCAACAACTTAGTATCAAAATAGAACAGCAAAATGAGTTTTTAGCAAAGAGATTTAAAATCTAAAAAAGAACCAAATATAATTTCTGGAGATGATAATATGAAAAGAGATGAAGAGTGAAATAGCAAGCCTAGAGAATAGAATTGACCAGATGGAGGGCAGGGTCAGTAATATCAAAAAATGAAATCTAGAAATGTCTCGGAAGAAGAAAGAGAGCAGAGAATTTAAAAAAAAAATGAAAGAGATATATAAGGACTAGCTGACACCATCAGGAAAAGTAACATAAGAATAATGGGTATTCTAGAAGGAGAAGAGAGAGAAAGGAACAGAGAGCATATTCAGACAAATAGTTGACAAGAATTTCCCAAATTAAAGAATGAGCTGGAGCTTGAACATCAAGAAGCTAACAGTACACCCAATTATCTCAACCCAAAAAGGCCTTCTCCAAGGCACATTATATTGAATTTGTCAATAATTAATGACAAAGAATTCCCAGCACAGCTGGGGTAAAGAAGACAGTAACCTATAAAGGAAAATCCATTTGACTATCTTCGAACCTCTCAACACAAATATTACAAGCAAGAAAGAAGTGGAACCAAATATTCAAAGTATTAAGTAAAAGAATTACCAGCCAAAAATAATGTATCCAGCTAAGTTCCCCTTTAGATATGAAGGAGAAATAAAGACCTTTACAGATATACAAAAGTTGAGAGAATTCTCCATTACAAGGCCTAAATTACAGGATACTGAAAGAGGTCAGCTCACATAAAACAAAATGACAAAAAAAATACATAACTATGAGTAAGATGACTGGCCAGCAGACAGAAGCAGGATAGTGCAACCCTTATTTAGAAAAAGGAATTACAACTTAAACATTAAGAAGATAATCGCTATTACAAGTTAAAAATGAACATTTAGCATACATAGGGACAATTTGAGACAACAATAACAGACAGGGGGAGAAAATAAAGGGGAATGGAGATAAGGCAAATGCAGAAGAAAATGGACTACTGTATGTATGTGTATGTGTGTGTGTATATATATATAACTATCCTTGACTTAATGGTAATCACAAGCCAAAGATCTGGAACTGAGATACATAATATAAAACAAGAAGGACCAGAGGGAAAATCCACAAAACCTCACTGAATTAAAATAACAGGCAGAAACGCAAGGACAAGGAAACAATAGAAACATCAGGCTACCAGAAAATGAAAGATAGAAAACCCAATCATATGCTGCCTTCAAAAGACACACCTCAGTTCTAAAGACAAATATAGACTCAAAATGAAAGCATGGAAAATGGTAATCCAAGCAAATGGCATTCAGAGAAAAGCAATGTAGCTGTTCTTACATTGGACAAAACTGACTTCAATATAAAAAAAGTAAAAAGAGATACTGAGAGACACTTTATAATGATAAAAGGAACCATATATCAAGAAGATACAACACTTATTGATATCTATGCTCCTGATCAGGGAGCCCCAAAATATGTAAGGCAATTACTAACAAACTAAAGGGAGAAACAGACCAAAACACTATCATAGTAGGGGTCCTAAATACCCCACTGTCAGATATAGACAAATCATCCAAAAGAAAATCACTAAGGAAATAACATCCTTAAATGATCCATTAGACCAACTAGACAACATCAACATTTCCAGAGCCTTTCAACCCAAAACAGCTGTTTATACATTCTTCTCTAGTGCATTAGGAACATTCTCAAGGATTGACCACATATTGGGACACAGAGATAGCCTCAACAAATAAAAGAGAGTTGAAATCATACCAACCATATTCTCTGATCATAATGCTTTGAAGCTGAAGATCAACTGTAAAAAGAAAGTGGGAAGAACTGCAAATGCATGGAGATTAAACAAAACACTACTAAAGAATGACTGAGTCAGGGAAGTAAAAAGAGGTCAAAGATACATAGAAATAAATGAGAATGAAATTACTACATATCAAAACATTTTGGAAATGGCAAAATAATAGTAGGACAGTTCATGTCCTTACATGCCTATCCCAAGAAACAAGAACGAGCCCAAATTAACAACCTAATACAACATTGAAAAAAAAAAAACTAGAAAAATAGAACAAATGAAGCCCAAAATCATAAGAAAAAAGAAAATAATCAAAATTAGAGCAGAAGTAAATGAATGAGAACTACAACAACAACAAAACAATGGAAAAAATAAATGCAACAAAGAGCTAGTTCTTTGAGAAGACTGATACAATTGACAAATCCCTGGCTAGACTCACTAAAGAAAAACAAGAAAAGACATAAATAAACATAATCAGGGATGAAAGAGAAGAAGTTATGACAGATATTGCAGAAATACAAAAGATCATTCAAGAATACTATGGAAACATTATATAGCACCAAATTTAAGAATCTAGAAGAAATGGACAAGTTCTTAGAAATAGGCAACCTTCCTAGACTGAATCATGAAGAACTGCAAAAAATATATAGACCAATTAGCAGTATGGAAATTGAAACGATCATCAAAACCTCCCCCAAAATAAAAGTCCAGGACCCAATGGCATCACCAGTGAATTCTATGAAATATTCATATTTATTATCTATTCATCTCAAACTTTTTCAAAAAATCAAAGGGAAAGCAATACTTCCTAACTCATTTTATGAGCCAACATTACCCTAGTACCAAAACGTGGTAAAGATAACTCAAAAAAGAAAGACCAATATCTCTCATGAACACAGATGCAAAAATTCTAAATAAGATACTAGCAAATTGAATATAACAACATATTAAATGAGTTGTAGCCTTTACTATTTTTCGTGGTGTAAATATTCCTACTTCAACCAGTTACAATCTACCACTGTAATGATGCTGAATGGGAAGTTAGAAAGAGATGTATACAACTCGGTCTCATGAGCCAGTATGAGCTCTAGTACACCACTGTTGGGTATTTGGGTGGCTGCAGGGAGGTCAAAACACACTTTATCAGAACATTATTCTTTTTTATTTACTTTATATCCTTAATATCATTTTTTAAAGTGGTTGGACTGACCTCACAAAAAAAGGTTAAAAGTATAAAACAACAACAAAAAAGTATTATACACCATGACCAAGTGAGCTTCAACCCAGAGGCACAGGGATGGTTAACAAACACAAATTTATTAATATGATACACCACATAAACAAAATAGACTAAGAATCATGTGATCATATCAATAGATGCAGAAAAAATATTCGACAAGATACAGCATCCATTTATCATCAAAACACTTAATAAAATAAGTATAGAAGGAAAGTAACTCAAAATAATAAAGGCTATATACGACAAACTCTCAGCTAATATTACACTTAATGGTGAAAAACTAAAAACCTTTCCTCTAAGATCAGGAACAAGACAAGGATGTCCGCTATCACCACTGTTATTCAGTACAACACTGGAGGTCCCAGCAAGTGCAATCTGGCAATAGAAAGATATAAAAAGCATCCAAATAGGAAATGAAGTCAAACTGTCACATGATTCTCTATATAGAAAACCCTAAAGACTCCACAAGTACACTAGTGAAAAAAATAAGCAAGTACAGTAAGGTTTCTGGATACAAAATCAATATTTAAAAATCTTTAGCATTCCTATATTCTAATGATTTGTCAGTAAAAGAAATGAATAAAACAATTCCTTTTGCAATTGAAACAAAAAGAATAAAATACCTAGGAATACATCTAACAAAACACATGAAGGTCCTATGCAATGAAAACTACAAGACTCTATTAAAGGAAATTTAAGAAGACACAAAGAAATGAGAAGATATTCTGTGTCCTTGGGTTGGAAGAATCAACATAGTTAAAATGATCTTATTACCTAAAGCATTATACAGATTTAATTTAATTCTCATCAAAATACCATTGGCATTTTTTAAAGAAATAGAACAAAAGATCATCAGTATTGCATAGAAGCACAAAAGACCCCGAATCACCAAAGCCATCCTGAGAAAAAAGAACGAGGCTGGAGTCATCACTCTGCCTGACTTCAAATTAAACTACAAAGAGACAATAATCAAAACAGCATGGCACTGGCAGAAAAACAGACTCACAGATCAGTGAAACAGAGTTGTGAATCCAGAAGTAAACCCCTATTTATATAGGCGAATAATTTTTGACAAAATAGCCAAAACACAGTGGCAAAGGGAAAGCCTCTTCAATAAATGGTACTGGGAAAACTGGAAAGCTGCCTGTAAAAGAATGAAACTAGACTGTTGTCTATCACCACACACCAAAATTAATTCAAAATAGATGAAGGACTTGAATATAAGACCTGAAATAATAAATTGCATAGAAGAAAACATAGGAACTAAACTTATGGACCATGAACTGAAAGGGAATTTTTATAAATTTGATCTCAAAGGTAAGGAAAGTAAAAGCAAAAATAAATGAATGGGACTATATCAAACTAAAAAGCTTCCACACAGCAAAAGAAAGTGTCCACAAGGTAAAGAGACAGCCATCCAAGTGAGAGAAGATATTTGCAAGCAACCCCTCCAATAAGGACCTAATATCCAAAATATCAAAGAACTCATACAACTCAATAACAACAACAAAAATCCAATTAAAAAATGGGCAGAGGATCTGAACAGACACTTCTCTCAAGAAGATATACAAAAGGCCAATAAACATGAAAAGATGCTCAACATCTCATCAAGTATAATAATCACTTGGAAGTACTTCATAGCTGTTTCAATCAGGTTGAGGAAGCGTCTTTCTAATCCTAGTTATCTGAGATGATATATAAAGAATGGGTACTGAATTTTGTCATTTAATTTTTCTCTCTTAAGATTATCATGTCATTTTCCTATTTTAATCTGAATATGGAAATTTATCTTAAATGATTTTTATTATGACACCAACCTTGCATTCCTAGAATGACTCACATTTGGTCATGCCTTATTTGTATTTTCAGATATTGCTCTTTGCTAATAACATCTTATCAATGATATTTTTTCCTATGATCATGAGGGATACCAGTCTAAAATTCATTTTTCTCATGTCTTTCTCAGGTTTTGATATGAATTATGCTGCCTTGAAGAAATAAGCTAGTAAATAATCCTCCTCTTCTGTATTATGAAATATATAAGGTTAATATCGTTTCTTTATTTTTCCCTTAAATATTTGATAGAACTTAGCAGTGAAGTCATCTGGGCATGGTTTTTCTAAAAAGGATTTTTATTTTAAATTCACTTTCTTTAAGAAACAGAAGTCAACTCAGATGTTTTGTTTCTTCTTGGGTTAGGTTGATATATTTTGTCTTACAAGGAATTTACCAGTTTACCTACTTGGCCAATTTATTTTTTTATCATTATTTTAAAGCCTCTAGTATGCTCCCTGTGCAATTCTTCATATTGATTATGTGTATTACATCCTTTTTATTTCTTGATCAAGGAATGATCAATTTTACTATTTTTTCCAAAACCCAAATTTATCTGTATTTTCTCTATAATTTCTCTATTTCACTGACTTCTACTCTTTGTCTTGTTTTGTACTTTTTTTTCTCTTTATTTTCACACTTTTTAGCATGGTAAATTAAAGCCATCGATTTAAACCTTTATTCTTTTCAAAGTAAGTTTTTAATGACACAAATTTCCTTGAAAGTTTTCACTGTATGCACAAATTTTTATATGATGGGTGTTCATTATTATTCATTTCAAAATAAGTTCCTATTTCCCTTTTGATTTCTTGACAGTGGACCAAATAATGTCTTTATTTTTGCTTTCTTTTTAAAGACTGCTTTAACTGGACATAGAATTCTAGGTTGAGAGTGTTATTTTTTTTCAACACTTTTAAATTGTCATTCCGTTGCCTTCTTGATGTAATGCTTCTGTGTTATATTATTCTTCACTATTGAATTGGCCTTATTTTTTTAGCTACTTTTGAGATTTTTTTTTATTATTGGTTTTCAGCAATTTATGATGTGGTTGTGTGTCATGTGTTTTCTCTTCAAGCTTTCAGCAGTCTTTGAGCTTTAGTACCTGATTGATATTTTCCACTGTTTGGAAACATGGGTGCTGTGAGTCCAAAGAATTCTTGAAGGAGTTTGGAGGTGAAGGAGAGAGATAGTAGGAGAGCTGGAGCAGTATGTGAGAGCCAAGTACAGATATTTTTAATGGGAGAATCTTTAACATATTTAAAATCTAAAGAGAGGATTCAGTGAGAGGTAGAGACTGAAGTTACAAACTAGTAAGTTATTAATACTGAAAAGTACTGGAAAAAAGAATAGGAAAATGGGATCCAAAATATAAATGAAGAAATTAGCTGCTGAGGAAATATCCAAGCTGGGAATGATTCAAGTAGAAGCCTGCCACACAGGGAGAACAGCATAAAAGGCCAGAATCCAACTGTCCTGGAAGCCAGGCCACTTGTGGATTATTCAGTTGAATGAGAAATAAATTTCATCTTTGTCTTAAGTTCTTCAGAGATGTTCTAACACTTGGAAACTAATGCAATCTCATCATTTCCAGACCTCATCCAAAACTCACCTGGCAAGGGTCAGTCTCAGAGCTGTAAGACTGACACGGAAGAATTTCGCCATTTCAAATTGCTTTAAATCTATCATCATAGAAAATGTGAGCTTAGAATGTTTAGCTTAATTCAATTTTGTAGTCATTTTGAGAAACCAGATTCCATTTATAGGGTAACTGGAATAACCAGCAGAGGAGCAATTGGATGTGATCTGCTTTAATTATACAGGTCTTGGCTATCCGAACTTATAAATGCATTAGAAATCTGGTGGCAAACATGTATGGCCATATCTTCAGAATGCAGCTAGGTTTCTAGTCTTTATCGATTTCAGTGCCTGGCTTGGGAACAATTGGAGTCGTCTTGCTCTTTCCTTTTCATGAAAAATAAAATTGACGGGATTATATGAGTAAAGGTTTGGCTTTGAGTTTGAAATTTACTCGATAATTGAATGTTTGTGAGCAAAATTACTGCAGTATTCACCTTAGTCCTTAGAGTCACTCCCCCCACATGGAAGTCTTGGCACAACCAAACCAATGCAAATCACAAATCTGATTCCACCTTTGGGTTCTTAGTCAGTGCAGTGATCCTAGTTCTAAAGAGTGTAACTCCATGTTTGAGGTAAGCTTATAACCAAACCTGATCCAACAGCTATAAGCTCAAAAAACGAGTGTAAAAACTCCAAAACAGCCCTGTGCCAAACTTTTAAAACTGGAAAATTGATGCCCTCTTATGATCAGGGAGAAGTTAAATTAAAATTTTACCTCATTTTTTGTATATATTAAAGAATCATTGTTCAAATCAGGCCCACCTTCAACAATCCTTTCCCTCAATGATCTGAAACAACCAGATACTGATTCTTCCTTTACAATATTGTTAATGTGCAGGCACTTCCTTGACAATTGGACATGTGGTTTCAGCAGGAAAGTTTGTTTCCCAAGAAAATCCAGGATTTTTTTTTCACATTTTAATGTTTTTGTAATCTAGCTGCTTAAAAAAACTCTACAGCAGAAGAAACTTTCCACCTCCCAGATGAAAGAGTAAGTGAAAATATCACAACCATTTCCTGTACTTTTGCCCTTACCTTTGAATAAGAGTTATCTTGTGCTAGTTTTGTTTTCTTTATTTATCCTTCTATTTAATTTTAACAAGTAAAGAAAATTAGAGATTCTGTCCAAACATTCTATCCTTTCATGTTAAATAGGACCTGTACCCTGTCAAGACACAAGGTCTGTGACCTTGTGCCAAATACCTGTGTGAGCAAATAGTGAGATAAATAAGCTATTTGTGGAGACAGGTGGAGCAGACACTCCTTACCACATGATCAGTGTCAACAGTGCCAGTAATGGAACCAGGCACGGGCCTCCAGATCTGCTGCACTGGAACTTAGCATCACTGTTATGACACTTCTGCCCCAATGAAACTACTTATGAGGAAACACCATACAAACCTTAACTGAGAGAAAGTCTACAAAATAACTGGCCTATACCCTTCAAAATGTAAATGTCATGAAAAGCAAGGAAGACACAAGAAAATGTCTCAGGTTAAAGGAGACCAAAGAAACAGGACAATTGGACCCAACAGATCATCTTGGTTTTTCTTTCCCTATAGTGGATACCAGACAATTGGAAAAACATGAATTAAGGTTCATAGATGAAATATTAATATTGAACTAATTTTCATTTTCTGATTTTGATTATTATACTAGTTATGTAAGATGATTCCTTTTTCTTAGGAAATATACAAAAAAGTATTTAGCAGTAACAAGTTGTGCCTGCAACTTACAAATGGTTTATATATGTCATATATATTATACACCTACATTGATATTTATCTAGAAAGAAGGGAGAAAACATAAAGCATATATAGTAAAATGTTAACATTTGTGGAATGGTACCCAGGAATTCATTGTAGTCTTCTTGAAAACATAAGTTTCAACTGTGTGTTTAAGAATATTTCTAAAGTAATTTTTTTTAAAAAGAATACTTCTAAAAGAAAAACATTTTTAAATGGTAACAAATTATGATCCATTGGAGAAAATAAACCATGAATCCATATTGGTAAATGAATTAAACTTTTGATGAGGAAAGAGATATTATAAATCTCAAAATATTTCCCCATAAAACACTAATGGTTTCATGAAAAGGTCACATTACAGAGGAGAAACCCAGCTGATATGGCATTCAGTGATCAACGTCACACCGCACACATCAAAACTGTAGGTCACGTCACAGGACACAATAAGAGTAAGGGACCACTTCTGTGATACTCTTGCTAAGAATATATGATCTGAATCTCATTATAAGGAAACATAAGGAAAAGTTACATGAGAGGATTTTCAACATGACTAGAAATTACTCAACAGAGTCAAAGTCACGAAAGTCAGGGAAGGACTGACAAACTCTTTCAGACTCAGGATAGAGAAACTAAATACTATCCATGGATCTCAACAGGGTCTTCTTGCTGTAAGATTTTATAGACAAGAGGGAAAACTTAAAAAGAATATGAGCAACAAATAATAGAATGCATTTGTGTTAGTTTTCTGATTGTGAAGGTGGTATGGTAACTAAGTGGAATGTACTGACTTGTAGGGAATGAAGGAATCAGGGATGATTGACATGTCAGTAATTACTCTCAACTGGCTCGGGGAAAAAAAATGTTCTCTGTATTAAAACTTGAAACTTTTATCTAAGAAGACTGTTTCCAAAAAATAAATAAAAGATTCAATCAACCAATAGAAAAGGTAAAAAGCTTTAGGCAAATCTGATTTCTCCATAAGATATATGAATCAGTGTTTAAAATTATATATATTTTATGGCACTATAACAATTGTAAGACATCCAAACAATGATGGTAGCCATCACAGCAGATATCAAAATGTCTGTGTAAACCTTCAGGTTCATGTACTGATAAAAATAGTATGAAGTTTCTTCAAAAAATTAAGAATTACCAGGGAGTGACATCAGAAGTATAATACAGTGAAGAGCCTCCTTAATCTCTTCCCTTGCAATTACAACACATTGAACAGCTACAGTCAAAGCAAATACCCAGCCTAGCACACAAATACATCTGAGAGATCTGTGCATTAGAGCATCATAAAGAGGACAAAGGAGAGTAAGACAGGAGAGGGGAGCAGAGACCTGTGCTGGAGACCGAAGCTGTAGATATAGTCCAGAACTCCTTGCAGAATAAGGAATTAGGTGGTGAGTTACACTCTTTGAAGCACCCCTCATAACCTCCCGCTCCGCCCCCACCCCCACAAGGAGTCCTGCCTGCTTAATGAACAAATTTCACACAGCAAAGCCCAGTGAATAAGACAGAAAATAGAGCAGAGACAAAATACAGAAAGGTGGCAGCTGTTTTAGCAATCGCCATTGCCAGGCAGATAGCTGAGTCGCAAAGCCTGGCCGCCTTTACCACCCTGCCAGAGCGCACCTCCCTGCACCATCCAAGAGCCAGCAGCAGGCCCAGAACTGCATCAAGGTGCTGAGGCTGTACCAAGATTTCAGGAGCTCTTCAGAGGCTTGGTTCCCCATCACCCTCCACATTCTTCCACAGGGGAAGAACCCAGAGATTGAAGCTACCTGGACACAGAAAATACACCTTCCCAAACAATAAAGGACAAAGGACATTTTTTTTTTCTGCCACAAAGCAGAGATCCCAGAGGCCTAGACATTGCAGGAGTCTTGGGAGGAACCTATAAATAAAAAACCTTTTCTTTTCAACCTGTTAGAGATCACTCTAAAAATAATTTTTTTTAAAAGGCAGAGTACATTCTCATAAATGTGTAAGAGAAGGGTTTCTATTGTCTCTGTTAGTAACGTAGCAATAGTATAGATGATTCTAATAGATCCCTGCGTTAGCTCTTTTGGTATTAACAGTTTGATAACTATTTGATAATTATGACTGTATTTATTTTTTTTGGAATTCTGAGAATATTAAGCCATAATATAGTGCTATCAAAAATCATCTGAAATACCAAGATAATTTCATTTAAAAATTTAAAGGTGATATTTACACACATAGCCCATATGATTGTAATAAATTACATAAACATTTCAGATTTTGAAAAATCATGAGAATTACAAAGTGTTCAAATAAAACTGTTAATATACACCACCACTATTTTTGACTAATGGGATATAATCAGAAAGCAACATCATCTACTACTACCTTTTAAATATTCTATTTTTCTCCTAACCCAGGTTGAAAAACTTTATTCTCAAGTTATAAAAATTCCATTGAGTAGCTTTTAACTCACAAAGCACTGAAACAGAATGCCCAGCCCCATATAACTGTAAAAACACCTTAAGTTAATCAGCTAGGCTGAGCCACATGACCACTTACAGCAGAAATGGAAGGCTGGTACTTCTTCCCCAGTTCCATCCTCTCTCCCTCAGCTGACCCTACCAGGGTTAAAACTGTAAAGGGTGTTTGGGGTTTTCTGGCTGATATTATACAATGGTTTGGGGCAGCCTTGGTCTGAAAATTACTTTAAAGCTTTTTCTGAGGGGCACTTCTGTACCCACAGCTGTTCTCACCTGCAACTCCCTTGACCTGAGTGAATGCAATCTATTCTGTTGGCTTTTCTTTCTTACCTGTTAGGATCTCTTTGTGAATCCAGAGGTCCACTTTAGATCAAACTCTTTTGAGGCTCCTACTTCTAAGCAGCCTCTTTGTACAATATCAAAAATAGATCCCCCACAATGGCTCACTCTCACGCTTAGGGCTTGTTGCCAATGCCAGAGGAGACTCACTTGACGGCACTGTAAGTTGAAGTGGCATCTCAATGGTAAGCAAACAGTTTCCTAGCCTGAGACTGTAGTTCTGTTTAAAGCAAACAAAAGGTGTAGCTAGGTATTTCACTGAAAGTTCTGGGAGGTAAGACAGCCATCTGGATTTAGTGAGTGCTCCATATATATACTCCAGATTTACCAGAGACGTGCAGACACTGAAGCTGGTTCAAGCCATCCACACACCCATGGTTGCCAAAGCCTGCAACTATGCACAAAGAAGCAAAAAAAGCCTACGAGAAAGCAAAAACTAGGGCAGACTTGAAAATGACCTGAACGTTAAAATGCTAAGCTGTGCAGAAACAGCAGCAGCCTTTAGGAGGCAAGATTTAAATTTTTAAAAAATGAACAGACCTATCAGTGGCTGCACACCCTAGTAGACAGACTTCACAAATATACTAAAGGTGTTACTAAACAAAACAAAAACAATTATTTGGGGGGGGGGGTAATCAGACTCCTTAATTGATAGATTAGCTGAAGTTCAACAAAGTTACAAACCAAAGACACAAGAAAGTGTGACCCTTACTGAGGAGGAAAAGCATTATTACAAAGCATCTGTGTATCTCCAGATGTTGGATTTATCATGAACTTAAAAGAAGTTAAACAATGGAAGTCATGTTTAAAGAATTAAAACTATGATGGAAGTGATCCAATGCATGAATAATCTCAATAAAGAGATAAAGTATATGAAAGAACCACATAAAAATTTGGAGCTGAAAAACACAATGATCTGAACTGAAAATTTCAGTTAATTTGAGATGACAGAAGAAAAAAATCCAGGACCTTAAAGAATCAACAGAAATGATTCAATCTGAAGAGATGGAGAGAAAACAATGAAGTAGCAAACTCCTAGAGACCAGATCAACATTAAGTGTGTCAATATGTGTAAGGGCAATCCCAGAAAAAGAGAAAAGCACAGATAAGTGGATTTAAGGAAATAATTGTCAAAATCTGGTGAAAAGCATTAATCTATAGATCCGAGGAGCTCAATAAATCCCAAGCAGGAAAAACACAAGGTGATCCACACCTTTAAACATATGATAGCCAAACTGTTAAAAGGCAAAACTAAAAAATAAATAAATAAATCTTGAAAACAGGAAGAGATAACCTATCGCCCAAGGAGACCAAAATTTTGAAAAACATCTGACTTCTCACCAAAAATAATGGGAGTCAGGGGTTGTGGGCAACATATTCAAAGTGATTAAAGAAAGAACTGTCAACCAGGTATTCCATACACAGCAAAACTATTCTTAAAACACAAAGACAAAATAAAGACATTCCCATACAAATACTAAAGACATAAGATTATACAAAGCAGTTTTGTCACTGTATTGCTGAGTTGTAACATGTATAAATATAACAAATGACGATAGCACAAAGAAGAGAAAGATACACAGGAGAGTAAAGTTTCTCTATTTGACCAGATTTAAATTTGTCTTATTCTGACGGAGACTATGATCAATTAAGATGCACACTGTCATCTCTAAAGCAACAACTAAGATGTAACTCAAAAAAGGAGAAACAGAGAGATATTAGAAAAACAAAATAGCAAAATTGAAGATGTTCAAAACAACTTTATCGATATTAAATATGAATGAACTTAACACCCAACTCAAATAATAAAAACTGCCAGACTGGATAAAAAATAAAGCAAGATCCAGCTGATAAAGGACTTCTATTAGAATATGTAATTTCTTATAACCCGTAGACAACCCAGAAGGGGCAGGAGGATTTAAAATACTTGCATAACTATATCTTCAAAAAATACAAATGGCAAATAGGAAAGGATGTCCAACTCCACTTGTGCTTAGAAAATGTAAATTAAATCCACAATGACATACTACTTAATATCCACAGAATGGCCTTATCAGAAAGACTGTCTTTAAGCAGTACTTCTTTTTTGAAGATGTGAAGGCACAGAACCTTCAAACACTGGAGGTTGGAACATATTATGTAACTACTTTGAAAACAGTTCCTCAAGTTCTTAAAAAAGTAAAAAGAAACTTGGCATATGACTCAGCAATTTCATTCCTAGAAGTCTATCCCAGAGAAATAAAACATGAATTCATGCAAAAACATGTACACACATGTACATATACACACACAGAGGAAGAGGAAGGGAAGGAGAAAGGAAAAGGAAATGGCAATAAAAAAAATAGGGCAAATAAAAACAATTGGTGAATCTGAGTCAAGGGTATATTGGAGTTGCTTCTATTATTCTGTTAACATTCTTAAGATTGAAACGACATCAAAATTTAAATTTATAAAGAAAAGGGCAAGCTCCTTCTATCAACTTCTTCAATGAAGACCATATACAGCTTAAAAGTTATTAGAAAACTGTAGGTAATTTTAATAAAATCACTTCAAGAATATAATTTGGTTGTAAAACCCAATACAATATACTCTAAAATTACTTTTCTGAGTTAAATAAATTCATCTGTAAATCCTGTAACAAATACATTTGTATTCATAAAATCTGAACGAAAAGCAAATGTGATTTTCCATTTTTAGCACAGGGTAATTCAAAAGTTCACTTTGAAGGGGCTAAGTTTTTGGTTTCATTTCACTTTTAAGATGAATCATAATTATATAGTTATTCAGAAAATTTAAGTGTTACTTGTTTATTTAACAAAATACTGCTGCTGAAATAAATTTCATTAGTCAGAGTGATAGTAATGTTAAAAAATAAAAAAAGATCATAAAAATGCAAGCTGCATTTTTAAAAGTTTATAACCATTTAAATTCTGATTGTATCTGTAAGTGTACAATTCTCTACTCTTAAGATTTTTAAAAAACATTTTATATATAAACAATCTAGAGCATAATTAAGTACATCTTAATGTAGTTTCCACTGATGTATGTAGAAATATGGTTTACCAACAGCCAAATAGCATCATTCCCTTATCAAAGATAAATGGCACTACCTAGAAATTAAGACAATTTGTCAACAATTTGACTTTACTACACAAAAATCTTCAAAGGAGCTAAAGGCACGATTTTATTCACATCTAGTAGCGTAACCAACTGTAAAATCTTATTTTCAACTTAATAACTGATTGACATTTCTCAAACAAGCTGTTTTCAATGCTCATAGTTCTTTATTTTCTTTAACATATTTGTTATGAGTTGCTGATTTGCAATAGGTGTCATCGTGAGAATAACCCAAATTAGATAAATGTGACAAAAGGCTGACAAAGTGTTTCACACCCTTGAATGATACTAAGTCATGAATGGGCGAAAGGCGTTGCAAAAGGAGACTACTGCAGTGCTACTTATATTCCCGCAGTAAAACCAGCAGTGCATCCATTTAAAGAGATATCATCTCAATTCCAATTTCTTCCCCTCAAGGACAATTTGAATCTCTTTGGCATCCAAAGTTTCATAGGTCAATAAAGCTTCTGCTAGATTCTTATGCTCTTTTGCATGAGTCTTCAAGATATGTTTTGCTCGTTCATATGAGTCCTGAAATAGAAAAGCAAGTATGTAAGAGGCAGAAACCTTAGGAGAAGCAAAAACTATCAATGAAAAAAAAAAAAAAACTTAATGTACTCTAAAAAATGTATACATAGAACAGATTTACTAATTTTAAATTATTTCATTCTACATCAGATACTGTCAATTTTCAAATCATCTGCAAATTAAATGGCCTTTTCATTAAAATTTTGAAATTTAAATGAGGCAAACACCAAATAGAATTCAATGCATAAGAGAAACTCATAAATTTTAAAAATATTACATTAGCAATATCAGAAATTAAAAAGAAATTTCCAAAGAATATTGCAAAAGTAAGGTATATTACATGTTTTATAATGATTGAGCCTAGAGTATTTTTACTTCCAATCTTGTCCAATCAGTTTAAAACACCAAAACGCTGATTTGAATGTGAAGAGACCACTTTTATTTTTTTAATTATTTTTTTAAAGTGGTAACACTTTTTATTTCACTTTTAAATTTTTACACTTTCTCTGATTATTCCATATAAAGTGGAAACTAGACATACACAAATCTAGTATACATCGATAGCGGGAATTTTTCTTTTTTGCTTTATTATTTTCACAACCACAGGTGTGCTTGATGAACAACACAGCCATCACAGAGGCAAAAGTGATGCAGAATACTGGTGAGGAAAAACAAAGCAAGGAGGAGTTACCAGACAGACAGGCTCGTTTCACATTCACTACTACATTTTCAAATGCCAAGTGTTTAACTGCTCGTTTTTCTTCAGCTAGTAATGGACCTTTTTTTTTTTTTTACTTGTTTTCATCAATGCACAAATGTTTCTTTTCTCATTTCAGCAAATGGAAAGATAGATACTATAACCTACGTGGACTGTTACGGGGGGGTGGGGAACTGTGAGACTGGAAAGCCCGGGTATTCCTCATTCTCCCCATTGCAGTGTTCATGCAATCTCTCCGCATTACAGGGTCTTGTTTAAACATGTCTGTGAACTTGGCTGGGTGAGTACAGCTGGGAAATCTGGTGACGGGTACTAACAAGCACTGTCAGGGAGAAGTCATGGATGTTTAAAAATATTTTTTTGATTCAGATCTTGATATGACTGAAGAGTAACAATCATACTGAGAACCGGAAGACAAAGCTATGGTGCTAGAAGCTCTTCTCGACCCTGAAACAAGGTCTGCTCACCAAAGTGATTACCAACTTCATTCTCCAGGACCCTTATCCCTGCCCATATAAACTGTGGACAAAAGACAATGATAGAATTCAGAAAGAAAAGAAGATGTAAAGAAGGACAGAAATTTAAAGAGAGAAACCAAAGTTCACAGTCAAGAAGGACAATGAGAAAAAATTTAAAAGCCCCGAGCTGGGTCGAACCCAAAGCCTGAGTACTCCTCACTGTGAAAGGCAATCTCTGAAGAACAAAGGTATTACCCAGAAGACAGATAAGGCCATTCCTAAAATAAATGGCTTTTCTTTTCATTTGTTCATGGTTACAAGGAAAACAGTATTCACTACTGAAGCACAAGACGCAAATCAGTAACGTATCACTGTGGAAGGGGATTTCAGTCACATGAAATATGTGCAATGGACCTTTTCATGGTGTCATAACCTAGTTATCTTCCATACAGAATTTCAATTTCAGGAATCGAGTTTCCTCAGAGGAAGACACTGTGGACATCTGCGGTCATGAACTTTTGAGGGACAGCAGCCCAAACTGGTCAAGTGTCTATAATCCCTGAACAACAGGCAGATTTACTGTGAATTACCATCAAATTCGAACGCAAATGACAGGTGTCTCACTCCCAGTCCCAGCACTGCCATATAATCTATAACTTTCTGTACAACTCTACAACGAAGCTGTATTTCAGTGACTGTTTTGATAACAGATTAAACTTTCCAAAAAGTTACACATAATTCAGGTCTATTTTGTTCTACCAGTAAGAGTTCTACTTAGTTATAAACCCTCATAATCACAATGTTCAGTTTTTGAAAAATTAAATATGCAGCAATGCAGCCAGCATTAATCAAAATCATCCTTCCGAATACCGTGGCATTTATGTGACCAATCTGAGTCTGAAATACAAATGACAGCTGTTTATCTCATGGACCACTTTCACTAGGCTAAGGCTGTGAAAAATCAGCAGTAGATATATGATTTTTTAATCTCACAAAATGACATATAGAGGGTACAAAGCACAACAGATATTAGCTCTCTCCCTCCCCAGCATCTCTTCATCCCCCTGTATTTCCGACGTCCACAGAGTGAGGCTGTCTCTGAGCAACTGCATAATCAGGGAGCTGTCTTTATATGACTCTTCATTCAGTGTGTTCAATTCAGCAACTGCTTCATCAAATGTCATTTTTGCCAGGCTATAAGCCTCTTCAGGAGAGTTCAGAATCTCATGATAAAAAACAAATTCAGTGCCAAGCCAAGCTGAACTAGGTGTGTAGGCTACATTTCTTTCTTACTAATTTCAAGTGCTTCCTGGTAAGCCTGCTGGGAGTTCAACAGTGGTTTGTCTGTCTCCAAATGCCACCCTCAGAAAGATACCTAAAATATTCTCCTTTCATTTTCAAGTAGAACACCTTTACTTTCTGGTTGTGTAACACTGGGAATAGATACCTGTCGAACAGTTCTACAACATCATTGCAGGTGTCCTATGGTTCTGCCCCTATCTTCTAGCAGTACTCTACCTATCTGCTGCTGCTGCACATTCCTGTTTTCGATTCAATGCTGGAGATGACACTCCAAGAACATACGAGAACCTACCATGTTCTCGTATGCAAAAGAGAGATTTCTCTCTTCTTTGGAGGGTTCGTGCCCCTGTTCCGTGACTGTTTTTCATAGCTGCGGCCGTATCAGCACAATCTACTCTATGAGTTTGTCTTTCTGTACCAGCTCATTTTTATCCATGATCATTCCCGTGGGAGCACTGCAGGGAACAAAGACGCACGGTGTGAAAGGACCATTTAGTGTAAGACAGCATGTGTCATTTTAAGGATAAAAAGAAAGATGGACTGTGTGTTCTGGCTTGCAAATGATGTTCTTTATAAAAGTAATACTCTGTTTCCATTATCCTTGAATGACAAGCAAGATTCTTTAAGTACTATGTGAAAAACAGACCATCCTTTTCCTGATGGAATTCTTCTAATTTTATTCAGGTTGGATCTTCTGGATGTTTCAAGGAAATCCCTTTAAGCAGGAGTGGCTCAATATATAGTGGCCAAAAGGAATCACTAATTTTGTCATGTAGATCATGTGGAACAAATAATCAATTTAAAATAATCTCTAACATTTCAAGTAGAGTTATCAGCTGTGCAGTTGATTCTTGAATACTTTTCTCTTTTCAACATTTCTATGAGGCACAGAGAAAAGCGGTCTTCTAGAAACTCGCTCACAGTATCGACAGTTTCTCTTTACATTCTTTTTTATCATGAACTTTAGTGTTCAGCTCATTAAAGAGTCTTGATTCAAAAACAGTCACAACTTGATGTTTCAATTCATTCTGTAGTACAGAAAGAGATTCCAATATGTCGCTGTTCATCCAACCACTGCTGTTCCCTTCCAAAGTCTTTCTTAAACTTTTTCTTCATTCTTTGACTGAATAGTAGTACCAATTCAAGATCAGGTTTCAATTTTTGGAACTCTTCTTTTCCTAATAGTTCCAGCTCTTCTTCATTCAGTGGAACCATGTCAGGAGATTCTTTCCTACTATTGACTGAGTTCAGCAATTAAACATTTTACTTATATAACTAATAGCTGAGCATGTGAATCAGTGAGTGTCTCAGTTCCAACAAGGGATAATTTCT
This sequence comes from Macroglossus sobrinus, assembly GCA_004027375.1. Classification (NCBI taxonomy): domain Eukaryota; kingdom Metazoa; phylum Chordata; class Mammalia; order Chiroptera; family Pteropodidae; genus Macroglossus; species Macroglossus sobrinus. The sequence goes on along the minus strand of PVKZ01000528.1, from coordinate 717,632 downwards.
TCTGACATTCTTCCATACTTTTTAGTAAGTTCTTTAGTATCCATTAACGTCTTATATAGTTGTAGTATTATCTGGATAAAACCTTGCTGACTCACTGACATGTGCCTTATGATTTTCTTAGCCTTTTAAGAAAATGAGCCATGTGACCTTGGGCAAGTCACTTAAAATGTCTGTGCCTCAAGTTTTCTTATTTGTAAGATTCTAGAACCAGAGAACAGGGCTCAAGGCCTGGCTGCTTGGCAGCTATCCCGTTCCCCAAAGGTCAGAGTACCAACCCTGGGGCTGCAGCTCCATATTCTGAGAGCTGCCAGCCCCGGCGGCATATGCCTAAAATATAAAAGCATTTAAATGCTTTCAAATGTTCTATTTTTAACCTCAAAATCTATCATATATGTCTACGGCTATTATACCCTGAACAAGCCCAATCCCATCTGATTTCAGAAGCTAAGCAGGGTCGGGCCTGGTTAGTACTTAGATGGGAGACCATCTAGAAAGACCAGGTGCTGCAGGCGTTAAAAAATTAAAAAAAAAAAAAACTATAAGGGATTGTAAACTGACAAAATCCTTGCAATCTGTGAAGTCAACCAAAGGTTGCCTCGCCTAAAAAAAAAAAAATCTACCACGTAGAATGATAATAAACTACTTTTAAAAATTAAAGTATATTTTGTATTTATCTGTTTTTTACATAAGGCTTGTGAACATAGAAATCTATTTCTCTATTTAGTATACATATTACAAAGGACATCTGCTCTTTTTTCCCTCTTGATTTCACCAATTTATTCAATCTAGAATGGCCAGAAAAGATCTACCTACCTTTCCATTCTTTTACTGTAACCACACACAAAATTCATTTCTTTATCACAGTATTTTTCCCTCTGACTCAAGATAGTTTTGCCCAGATAATAGCAATGTTGACTCACTTGCTTTCTTTTCCAGTCCTTATCCTCTGTATGCCTGCTTTTTCAATCATTAGGCCTTAAGAAATAAGATTAACTGAGCCTCAGGTCTATTATCATGAAGACAGTAGGTTTCGAGTAGATTTTAAGGATAACATCTTGGCAGTCCCAGGCCGGTCGAGGCACGACAAAGGGACCTGACAGGACCTGACAGGATGGCGCAGCAGCTGACTCCAGAACCCAACACAATGATCAATTACCTCATCCCCCGCCAATCATCCGATCAGTAACACCCATACTCCCTTAGTTTCCATGTCTACTGATTTTTCCCTATATAATCTATACTCTTGAGACACCCAAGGAGCCAGGCCTTTGGGTGATAGCCTTCCTGTCTCTAGGACTTGCAACTCTAAATAAACCTAACTTTCTTCACTACAAAACCTGCATATATCTCTTTTTGGCATAGAAGTATATAAACGAACCCCTTTTTTGTCTCATTAACATTACTTGGTAATATACTCACTTGTCAATTTGTGACAACTGTAACAGAATTATTACAGCTGATCCTTGATTTCCACACACTTTTTTTTTTTTGCAATCCACCTTATATTTGCCACTTTAAGTCCTTCAATTGTCTTTCCAAAGGTGATTTAGGATTAAGTTTATCAGTTCACGAATAACGGCATTACTAACAGTTCTTTTTGGCAGTGTCACATTTGTCTATACAGTGATTTTACCAATATTTGAGTAATCATATTTTTGCCCTTATAAAACTGGGTGGAAAATATAAAAATGAGTTTACCAACACCAAGAAACACAGATCATAAAAACATAATAACAATTATTAAACACAGACATCATTATACATTCTGAACAAAAAATCCTTATGTAAAACAATCTAATTAAAGGATATATAAAAATTTTGAAATAAATAATAGAAAATAATAACTAAAAATCAAGGATAAATTAGTAATAACTTGGAAAACTTTCTTGGAATGAAACTCTTACATTATAAAATGTTAAGACTATCATTAGGATTTTAGGCATTTAAGTTTCATATACATCTGAACTCAAAATGCCATTAACTAGGAATCATGTCCCCTTAATAACAGTGTAGGCTTGCAATCTAGTGGGAAGAGCACTTACCGCCTTTCCAATCTATCATTTGAGAAGGAAAGAATCCAATTCATGCTATTCTGTTTTGTGAGTTTTCAGAAATGTATTACAGTAGAAAGTGTGTTTCTGATGCTCTAGAGTATTAGAATATAATTTATTCAGAATAACATAAATAGTAATGGAAAGAGAATGAAGATTCTGGTAAGGCAGATTCTTCTGAAACATCTTCTAAACCTTTCTATTATATAAACTTCCCATATCCTTACCTACTCTAAAGCATTTTCCCCACCTCCTTTGAGTTAATCAAAACTTGGAGAGACTACTTTCTCTAAGCCCCAACTGGCAGTTATTTATTCACTCTTATCTCACATACTTCAGGGTAAAGAGGTGAGCTCTTTGTTCCCACTAACACTTCCAGAACATTATTATACTACCTTCTTCTATCAAGCACTATTCCTTTGATGTTTGTGCTGTTTGACTATAGCCCTACCCAAAACCCATCTACTACCTTAATCACAGTCTTCATTCACTAAAGACTTCTGACACTCAGCTCACTCAGTCTTCTCCATTCCAAGATCTGCCTTCATGCATGCCCAAAGGGAACACATATCCGATCTCTGCTTTAAGCTCCTAACTCAAGTATCTCTCTCAACCTCCAAACTTCATTAAAATACCTCAATTCAACATGTATAAAACTGAACTCATGATCTACACCCTTCCCAGCCTTAGGTCATCACCAAACAGTAAATGGCACCAACTAGATAGTTGCATGAGGAAGAAATCTAAAACAAAATTTTTTAAATTTAATTAGCAGTTCACATACCCAAAACATCAAAACAAAGGCATTTTGTTTTCACTATATCAGAATCCGTCCAAACAACCCGTGTTTCTCAATTTCCACTTTCACCACCCTACTCCAAGTACCCATTATTCCATCATACTAGATTACCACACAACCTACTGAGATCACGGAACCTACTCTTACACATCCTTCATCCTAACCTGTACTGGACACCACAGGGAAATGACCTTTGTTTTGCTTTCTCTGTATTCTCAGCACAAGCAAATAATAACATATGTTGAATAAATGTATGTCACAGTGGGAAAACAATTAGGATCAATAATATCCCCCATTCTAATACCTCTTATGGTTTTACAGCTACAGTAGAACTAATCACTGATATAAACTGTTTTTAGCCTATGGCCAGAATAAAATAAAGACCCAGTCTATGAGCAGAGGTTTTCTACCATCTTATTTAAATCATGGTTGCAATGGTACATCAATTATCTTTATTACATATAGTGACATTTCTAAAGAATGAAAGCCTTAGGTTATCATTGGGTAAGCACCGTACTATTTATGACTAAATAAGTAAGCATAGAAAAATATGATCATTACCCTTAGAAGAATTCTGATTTCTTGTTCAATAGCAGATTGTGTTTCTGGACTCAGTTTCCCTGTATCATTGTAGGTCATAACTCCAAGCTAAAAATGAATAGGAAGAAATTGAATAGAAAAATCCAAAACACTAATAAATGTAACAGAAAAAGTATTACCCTATACATAAGAAAACAAATTTCACAAAGGGCAAGAAAGAAATTCAATATAAAAATGCTCTAAGGACAAAGAAACTTAATCATTCTTCCAAAGATGTAAGACTAAAATTAAGTGTGAGCAAGAAAGAAAATTTTAAATCATAAGCATGGTTCTGAGTATCTTCTTAGAAAATCTGGGCAGCTATTCCAAGTCCAGAAATCCCCAATTCAGAGTACTAGAATTGCTTCATGGAGCCACAGTGATAATGCAGGAAAGTGAAATATATGAAAAGGGTAATGCATGGCAAATTCAGCAAGTAGGTCTTTTATGTCATATCAACAGAAAAGGCTAAAGGGTTCTTCTTATCATTTGGTTAACTCATGAAATAGTAATTGAGCAGCTAGAATAGAAGAAAAAAGAATGCTACATTTGATTATTCCGAAAATAAAGTTTAGTTTAGAATAAGCTCGGAGAAATCCATTTGTAATGAGACAGTGGAAAAGGAAATGTTATCAATTTATGTGAACCCTCTCTCATAGAGACACTTGACACATATCATTTGACATATGAGGAAGGATTAAAATTAGCCAATACCTTTTCACTCATTCCAAATTTGGTAACCATCCGCTTTGCTATTTTAGTTGCATTATCAAAATCACTGGAAGCACCTACAAATTTAAAATATACATAGAATTCCAGTTATAAAAATATCTTTAAACCAGCAAACACAATGTGATCTAAAGCCATTCTTTACAGCCAACCTGTTGTAATATGGTCAGTTCCAAATATAAGCTCCTCTGCCACTCTTCCTCCCATACTAACATCCATCTGCGCAAGCAGTTGAGCTCTGGTTTCATTCCATCTGTCATTCTCAGGCAACAGGGACACCTAGACAAATGAAAAACAAACAATTCAAAACAGTTTGAAACACTTATGTTAATAACCAGAATTATCATTTGGCTCTCATATCTTATGAATACAACGATGCTGAAAGCTCAAAAGACAGTAATTTACAAAATAAGAAACATTCTGTGCAAAATGAAAGTTCATTTTCTAAATAATAAGTAGATAATCCTGTAACAGGACTGTTTTATCTTCCGTTTTACAAAAATGTTTAAAGTGTGTATATTTAAAAAGATATGATAAACTTGTACTTGATGAGAAAAACCTTAGGAAAACTACTGAACAAGTATATAATTTCTTTCTGGGGGGAATAGAACAATTATATATTTAAGAATTAATTCTTTGCTGTCATTCCAGAATTAAATTTCATAATGTAAATATTAATACCAAAAATATTAAGAATAGTCTTTATTATCAGATAAATTTCACAAGTATTTATGATTTTAAGACAGTTCAGGAAGTTAAAAAGTATCCACAAACTTAGGATCTGGATGAATTTTCTTTTTCCTTTCTTTTTTTTTTTTAATTTTCTTTTTAAATGTTTTCACCAGCAATTTCCTACATAAGCTTCTGGGGAGCGCTATTAAAAAAAAAAAAGCTACGAGATACTTACATGTCCCAGTGTTGGCCCTCGAGGCATGATTGTAGCTTTGTTGATAGGCATTGCATCTTTAGTGTAATATGCAATAATAGCATGACCAGATTCATGATATGCTGTGATGGTTTTGTTTTTGTTATCGATTTCCACACTTCTACGTTCAGGCCCTAAGAACAAACATTTTAAGTAGATAAAATACTCCAGGTACATTTAAATAAACTAAATTCATTTGCCTCAAGGTCATTTTTGGAGTAACATGATTTAATGTTATTAACAGTTTAAACAGAGTAGAAGTTTTTAAAGTGGAGTACAATTCACTCTACAACATGTATAATCTACAACAGCCTATCAGCTGAAAATCAAAATTGTTACAATTATCATCTTAATTCATATACCAAAAGAGAATGCTTGATTCTATTTAGAGAAAATAAGGTTCCAATTTAATAGGAATGTCATAACTAATCTGTTCTGAAATCAATTCAAGATTTAAAATAAAAATTAAATACTAAAAAAAAAGAAAACTATCTTTTTATCAGCAATCTCAGATAAGAGCAAACTCATGAGCAGCCATGTCCCGCAAAAGTATAATTATGTAAGCTTTATTTGTTCTATAAGAGGCCAAACTGTGTTGCTATGTTCAAGTATATATTTTCATTTTCCTATACCTTTCTTTTTGATAACCTGTCTCTCAAAATGAAGAATTTATTCTCTAACATATGAATAGTATAAGGTAGAAAAAAAAAGAAAAACCTACCCATTAGAATTTTATCTTTGGAAAACTCTAGTTCCTTCATGGTAACCATTTCTTTTCCATCAACAGCTGCCTTTAATGCAGCTTGGTTCACAAGATTCTCCAACTCTGCTCCAGAAAAGCCAACAGTGCCTCGAGCTATGATTTCCGGATCAACAGCTATGTAGACAGAACACATTCAAATTCTAAAACAGCTAATAGAAAGCTCTTCACAAGGAACTCACATCACAACAGAAAAAAAAGATAACAGCTATCATGAACTGTAATTTAAAATATTTATCTTAAACTAAAAAACTTATTTTACTAAATTAAATTCTAAAAGGAAAAAGCCAAAATTGCTTATAAATATGCCATTAAAATTGCCATCGGGACAAATTGCAAAAGTTCTCAAATTTAAAAAACTTTGTGAACAACAAAGAAATGTAGAGACAATAAGCTTCCTATCATGACCTATACTGTTTCATGGCTCAACCACAAATTGAAAATGCATACATATAGACAACATAATGTTTTCTGAATTTCATCTTGAAAACTTTGGGCATAAAGCTCTTCTCATTATATATAACATATTTGGGGTTTTTTAAATTTATTTTTTATTAAAATTACCGAGGTGACATTTGGTTAATAAAATCAAATAAGTTTCAAGGGTATAATTCAATAACGTCATATGTATATTGCATTTTGTGTTCACTACCCAAAGTTAGATTTCCTTCTGACACCAAGTATTTGACCCCCTTTGGTTTTACAAATTGATTCAGATATCTATGAAATAGCACAGCTTTAACAGCTGCTTTTATTACTCAGGTGGTTCCACAATATTTCCACGTGTTTTCTTTTACAGTGTGTGTCCCCTTTTGGCCCTAAAGTGATTATATCATGAGGTACTGTGCTCGTAATACACAGTACGCTTTCTATTATTTTATATTTTATATTCGTCTTAAAGAACATTTATACATGTGTTCATCTCCAAGTACTGTCTATCTGAATACTCAAAATAAAACTTGTAGAATCAGTATTCAAAATTAGAAGATCTCCTGGATACAGATTAATTAAGAAATGAACTTTTTAAAAGAGGACATAAATGGAAAAGAAAGGGACATAAAAAAACTGGTGTTTTTGAGAAACTTATCAATTAGAGACCACAAACAAGATGAATTTACATATTAGCATTTTATGGAAATAACAATGTTTATGTCATGAAATTAATACTTACACTGATCAAACTTTATTTTATTGAGATACCATTTCAAAATTTCTGTCCGACCTTTTACATCTGGCCTTGGAACCGTAACCTGCATGTCAAAACGACCAGGACGTATTAAGGCACTAAAGGGGAAATACAAAAAGAAAATATAAATTATTAAGTTGACTATGCTGAAGGTCAAAATAAACAGGAATCACATCCTAAAGAAAGGATGGAAAGACAATGGCAACAAAAGGTTAGATGAAGTTTAAATATATTCAGATAGTTCCTTGTAAAACATGGCTCAAATAACAGTTTCAATAACCAGAAGGCAGAACAAAAGTTCACATAGATATTCGGGTGCATCTAAACGCATAGATATTTGTGTACATCTACATAGTACACAGCTCTCAGAAACGAAAACATGCAAGTCACTCAGTCAAGGAACAAATAATTCTACAGCAATCTGTGATGAGAGCTACACATCCATTTTAACTGCTATACATAAAGAATGTTAAACAAGAGTTTTAGGCAAGGACAAACTAATACTCTACACCCCCCAAAATTTTGTGTTAAGTTCTTGGATGGTTCTTTTAACAGCTATACTGAGATATAATTCATACACAGAATTGCAAGTGTATCCAGTGGTTTTGATATTTTCAGAGTTGTGCAACCATCGCCACAATTTAATTTTAGAATATTTTCATCCCCCCTCAAAAAGAAACTCCATATCCATTGGCAGTCACTCCCCATTCTCCTCAGTCTCTGGCAACCACTAATCTACTTTTTGTTGCTATAGATTTACTTATTCTGGACATTTCAAATGAATGGAATCATATAATATGTGATGGTTTTGATGAGCTTCCCTCTCTTAGCATGTTTTTAAAGTTCATCCATGTTCCACTATGTTTCAGCATTCCACACAAATTTTCTTTTAATACTTACTTATCTAATGCCTCTGGGAAGTTTGTGGCTCCTATGATGATAACTCCTTCATTGGGTTTAAAACTGTTTAAAAAAAAAAGTACCTTTTCATTAAAAATTTAAAACAGTACACATATAGAAATGTTCTACACAAAGCTGTTTCATCATTGATCTTATTAACAGCAAAGAAAAGGAACTGCTCTTTTTATGCCCCAAATGATAAGATAGCTCTATTTTTTTAAAGTAACAAATGTTAGGCATTCATACATCAATGAATCTGCTATTAATAAATTACCAATCATTTGTCATTACTATCTGCATAATATTAGTTCTACTTAGGAAGAGAGGACCTTACACAAAAAGCTTGGGTACTTGACTAATTTCTAAAAATTATTTATTTTCAAGTTTATCAATTCAAATTCTTTGCTCCCTGACTTCCTATTTGGTTCTGGAATGTTTTATATCACCTTAAAAAATGTTTTTGATTCTTTCAAAACAATTCCGCCTCTTTTTATATTATGAAAACAGATACAAACTATTAATCTGCTGCACCACGCTAAGCTAGTCACAAATTTCATAGGAACCAGTGTACTTTCCCTTTACATCTCCAAATAAGATTGCTAGTCTTATCAGGAATCAATCTTTACTATCATAATACAATAAATGAAAATAGATGTAGATATCACCAATTAAAAGGAGTTGGTACATTAATTACCTCATTTGTAAAGAAACAATATAACATTGAGAATAGCTTGCCTTGACTTCTTGCATGATAGTACGCTGTCTCCTATAAACATAACATTTTCCCTCACTCTCAAATGTTACCAAATATATCACCATATTCCAAAGACAGGGGAAGATTCAATTACCCATCCATTTCAGCAAGAAGTTGATTTATAGTCTGCCTGGAATATGGATGCATTGGAGATTCAATTCGTTTCCCACCAACAGAATCTAATTCATCAATAAATATAACACAAGGAGCATTCGCTTTTGCTTCCCCTAGAAAAACAGAAACGATTCAAATATTTAATGATCAACACTTTTTAAACAAAATCCTATAAATTTAAAACCTGTATGATTATCAAAGGTAACAAAAAACATTCATTAGAGAAAAAAAAACACAAAAGGATTTTCTTTTTTACTGATTGAAGAATAGTAGAAGAAAATAACTATACCATAAAGAATAAAGTAAAATAAAAACAACTGATCATTCATTCTTCCTAGCTGTACAAACTATATACAATCAGGTTTGAGGCTACTTTTTAATTATATATTATAGAAACAATTAAAATGGAAAAAAAAACCCACAAAAACAAAAATAACAGCTTTTTCAGCAGCCCCCCAATGCATCTTTCACTAGCTCTTCTGACTACTTGAGGGGGGAAAAGTATAGCTCTGTATGTTTTCTGTACATTTTCTGTACATTAAGTTACCTGAAACCAGAATCCCACAATGGCTACTTCTGCTATCAATCTTAACCAAGTAGTGAAGAAAGGATAAGAAACACTCTTCCCTGGAAATTAAGAAAATTCAATATTGTATGCAAGATACATTAAAACGTACGAAAAAGATTTCTTATACGGCTGGCTCCCACACCAACAAACATCTCATCAAATTCTGATCCAGAAGCATAATAAAAAGGAACATCCGCTTCTCCAGCCACAGCCCGGGCAAGAAGTGTCTTTCCTGTTCCTGGTGGTCCAACTAAAAGAATTCCTTAAAAAAATAAAATAAATAAAATACAATAAAAGTAACAAGAAAGATTCAAATTATAAAAGGAAATTCTGATATGAATCTATAAAATAATTATTAGATAATTTATATAATTTTGAAAAGGTTTGAGGCACATCAATGACCAATATTTTGAAACAAAGCACAAATATTTTGTATAATTATTGATTCACTTCAGGATCTTCTCCAATACTCATTTCCCAGTATCATTTAAATACCTTTTATATATCAGCTATTGACAAGACATACTCTTGAGGGAAAGGAATATAAACTTATATATATCACTAAACAAGATAAAATTCACATAAAAAGTTTGAGATTAAATAACCAAATGTAATGCATAAATCTTGACTAATGCTCTTCCACCAAAGACACATTTTTAAAAATTCTAGGGACATCAGGTAAAAATTTGAAAAAATACTGGAGAATACATGATACTGAGAAAATAGTAAGTTTTAATTGGTAGAATAAATTATTATTTAGAACAATGTCAAGACGCCTAACAAAGTGTTTAGATATAAAGTAGTTAATATCTACAGCTTTCTTTCTAACTTTTCCATAGGTCTGAAAATTTTTATAACAAGTTTTTCATAAATTAAAATAGAATTCCCTGGGTTAAGTAACTTGCATTTTTCAGATTACATTTTAAAAGGCAACAAAACTGTATTAATGCTGTATCTTAACATAAAAACAATCTTTTTAAGGAAAGCTCAAAAATACTTTTAAGACTACCTTCTATTTTTGTATTATTGTGATTCCTAATATATCTTGGTACCTAAGAATCTTCCAACAAATTTATAATATTCTTTCTGATCAGAAAGAAGAATGTAATTATTTTTATGATTTTAAAAATGTTTCTAACAATGTTACATTATTGATGTCATAAATGAACCCTAAATTATCATGCAACATTTTCATATACTACAGAACATTCTCAGTAGAGATACTGGGCAGTATAAATTCAAGCCTTAATCATTTATATGTGGGATATAAAATTGAAAGCAACGGACAAACAAGGCAGACACTCACAGACAAAGACAACAGTTTGGTGGTTACCAGAGGAAAAAGGGGTAAGCATGAAGTAAATAAGAGTAAAGGAGGTCAAAATATGGTGATGAAAGATATGACTTGCTGTGGTGAACACATAATCCAATATAGATATGATATATTATCGAATCGTACACTTGACACCTATGTAATTTTATTAACCAATGTCAGCCCAGTAAACTTAATTTTGAAAAAACCTTAAATCAGAGAGCCCCCTTTAATTCACAAAATCCACTTCTAGAATTAGAATCTATAATAATTTATAAACAACAAATGAATAAATCTAGAATTTGTTCCAAGGAAATAATTAAGCATATGGGCAAAGTTTCGAGATAGGAAGTGGTTATCACAGTACCTGAGCAGTTAAGAAATATACTAGGCAAGTCCAACATCTGAAGAGCAAATTTGGAAAAGGTTACTTTTTTGGAAATTAAGTTAAAGAACTAGATAGAAAACTTGGAAGGAGATCACCTTCAAAGAGAAATTCAATATGTTTTTCCCAAATGGAAGCCATCAAGAGAATTTTTCTTCTATTTCAGTTTATACAAGTCCTAATGTAGATGTTCAGTCCCTTTCATGACCCCTTTTCTAAGCTGGAAGAAGCTAAAAATACTTTTGCCACTGGAGAAAATAGCTTTTCTCAAGCAACAATGAAACAGTTTTTCTTCTTCTTGAAATCACTAAAGAACAACAAGAAGAAAATAATATAGTTGTGAAACTTTAAACAGCACAGTTCAGTGGGAAAGAACACAGGAAGACATAGTATTTTGAACGTGTATTGCTCTATCTGCCTACTGAATTTAATTCTCCCATTTTAACTTGTTTAAAAAGTATGTTATTTGAATGGTAACTGAAGATCCACGAAAGCACTTGAGATTTTCCTAAGTTCCTTAATTGAAATGCTGTGGTTGTATGTTTTTCTTTTCTTCAAAATTTAGTATTTTTTTTTTTAAAAATGCATGTATGTAAAGAAAGGGAATAAGCAAACATGACAAAATGTTTTAAACGTGTTGAGTTTGGATTGAGTATGGACAGGGTTTTCTGTCCTATTCTTGCGCAACTTTAAAGTTTTAAATTATAACAAAATTTAAAATTACCAAAAAATGTTATAGAAAATGTGTTCAGGATGAGCATTTATGTATAAAAAAGCAATTAAAAGCAAACTTTAATCCATTAAACCTGATAAAAATTAGTAACATAGTACAGTATTTTTTTATGTTAAGTCTGGTAAACGGACAATATCTTACCTTTTGGAAGTTTGCCTCCAAGCACAGTAAATTTTTGTGGATTTTTCAAGAATTCAACAACTTCCTGTAATTCTTGTTTAGCTTCCTCCACCTAAAGTAACACAATTCACCAAACAATTTTCAATAATTATTAGAGTATCAAGCCATCCTCTTTGAAAATCATAAATTTAATTGGAAATTAACTTTTTTCTATGTTTTGGTGAAAGGAATATACAAAAATTTTCTTATATTTATAAATATACAAAGGGTCTTCTCCTGGCCCTTACTGCCAATTTTGCAACGTCTTCTTACATAGCCCAACAAAAGACATTTTTAACTTTTTGGATTTTTGAAAAATAGTGTTTCCTCTAGTTAACAAAAACTATTCAAAATTCAAGTCAAATGTGTCAGTGGCATTTGATCTAGCAAGTTTCAAATCCAGAACTTTTTTGGATCTAGTTATAAGCTCCAAGGGCAAATTATGTGGACCTGCTATACTATATTAATAGTAAGTATAGTACTATATGTTAGTGATACTATAATGCTATAATACATAATTAATAAAGGATCTGTGTTCAACTTATAACACTAATTTGGGATTACGAGGCCCTCTTCATTAGAATTACTCCTAGATTAAAAATCATTCAGTTCCTAACAAATGCCAAAGGGCAGTGACTAAAATTAAGCTATGATGTACTGATATTGTTTTATAAATGGTTGTGGCAAGAAAATTTATAAGATTTAATTCCTAAAATATTAAAATTTACTTAACTGCTATCCCTGGAGAGGATAAAGCCCAAATTCGTTAACAGAGATGGAAAGTAGACTATTAGCTCAACTTTAAAAACTGGTAAGATTACAAAAGAAATGATGAGCAATCTTCCTAATCAGCACACTAGTAAAGTCACAAATACAAATACCTAGTGCCAGAATACCAAAAATTAGTGCAGCAGACCAGAAAGTAAACAACAGTTGTGGCAATATGTTAAACTAAAAAAATAACAGTCCATTAAAGGGGCCGAAAACCATAACCTGGCTCTACCAAGGAATACAGACCTAGTGCTCCAGACTTAAATTTTCTAAGAAAAAAATCCAAAAACTTTTTATAGATGAAATCTTCCAATTTAAAAATGTTGGATACCAATTTAAGTTACAAATATGTTTCTATGTGCACTGATTTACACTATTTAAAAAAAATTTTTTAGGTGAGGCAACCTTTGGTTGACCTCAGATTGCAAGGACCTTGTCAGTTTACAATCCCTTATTTTTTATTTTTTCGCCTACAGTTTTTCGCACCCGGTTTTCCTAGGTGTTCTCCCATACAAGTACTAACCAGGTCCGACCCTGCTTAGCTTCCGAGATCAGATGAGATCAGACTTGTTCTGGGTGATATGGCCGTAGACTGTATTTATTTGTTTGAAATTATACTTGCCAAACAATACATTTATCAATCCAGTTCATCTCACTGGCAGCTCATTTACAATCTCACATTAGACAACTTTAAATGACTCTCAGTAAGAAAAAAAGAACTCAAGTATGTAAGGCAGGGTTAAAAAGAAAAGGCCTGGAAAAGAGTGCTTTAAACCATGAAACACATCTTGGGTCAAAACGCATCCTGAAAATCTAAACACATGACTAACCTTTGATTTCTAAAAAATGTCTTAGGGTTATTTCCAGGAAATAAATAATTGTTAAAGAATAAGCAGGGCTTTTGTTAAGCTTGAAATGGTCTTTATAGTTATTCTGTTTAAGTTATTAAAAATTTACTAAAACATTTATAAACTTAACAGTTAAAGGCAAAGTTCTGTCCACTCTTAAACCCAGGAGAAATGCACACATATGCTCACCAAGAGACATAAACAAGAATATTCACAGCAGCACTATCTGAGCCTAAACCAGAAACAACCCAAATGTATACTTAATGTAGAATAAATATACAGTGTTATGATGTTCGTAGAATAGACTACAATGCAAAGATGATGAATGAACAATGATACATAACAGCATGGATGGATCTCACAGACATCAGTGAAAGAAGCCATACCAACTACATGTATCATATTTATATAAATACAAAAAGCAGCACAAATTAATGTATGATATATTAGGACAATGAGCATCTTTGTGGGGGGAAGAGATAATAACTAGAAAGAGGCACTAGGGAGATTCTGATAATGATGTTTTTTGAGCTGCGTGCTGATAATAGCTGTGATCACTGTGTGAAAATTTACTGAGGTATAAGTATACATTTATGATTTGTGTATCTTTGTGTGCATGTTCAACAAACTTCAACAAAATTTATGTTCAAAAAACAATTGGCTGGAATTATTTTTTTAAATGTTTTTAAATATTCAAAGACATCCATATACTAAAAGATAACTTGAAACTATAGAAAAAAGAAAAAGAAATTAAGTATGGACTATTCAAATTACATTTTCTCTCCCCAACCTCTGTGGCAAGAGAAGTTTTGGTTAAGGAATATAAAATCTATGGAGAAAAACTGGGTTATGGGGATCAAGGCAATGAATGAAGTTATAAAAGCCCTTATTAATATTTTTATGGTAACTACATATAAAAATATCCCTACATAATCAGACACCTGGGGAAAGAAATCTCATGCCTGTACAAGTTCTTTAAGACTTGGTAAAACTGATCACAGGTACCACCTACTGGCATACCTATTATGGTAAATGCTACTAAATTATTACGCTCTTTATATTTAGATTTATAGCAAACATTTATTCATATTAGCACAGAAAAGTTTTTGAGGCTTTACCTTGTGACATTCCCTTTCGTTATCAGCATGTCTTCTTTGGCTTTGTACTCAGAAGTGGCCTATTTCCAAAAAAAGTGTGGTATGCTGTATGGTGAAGTATATACATTGCAGGGAGAAAATAAGAATGCCTTGCTGACCAGAGCCTCAGCACAAGTTCAATGGAGAGCAGACCCTCTAACTGCAGACCTCAAAAAGGATGAGAAGGAACCTCTGTACTGATTAAGTCTAGTTTTCAAGTAGTCATTGCACCAACCTTTTCAACTGTTCTCTTTTCACAATTCCAACAGGGCACAGTATTTAAGTCGCAAAGGAAAGAAAGGAATGCTTAGTGTAGAACTGCCATAATTCTTGATGTCTTATTCCTCAATAGTCAAGGTTAAATAAAATGTCGATGTATAAATAGGGACCAGAAAGTGGAAAGAAGAGGAGCACAAATAACATCTTCAGCCTCTTCGGAGGTGTAAGAGTCCTTATAGAAGTCATGGATTTCAAGTATCTCCTATAGGAAGAATTTCTTCCAAGAAATTCCTCAAAGACAATTATCTTGCCTCTACTTGAACCACATTCATTAGTGACAGGTCATTAAATTACAGGACCATCTTTATCAATCTTTAAATAATTAAATACTATTATTATGCTTTCCTTCCTGCTTACTAATTAGTAGAAAAAAATACTCAGGTTGACTGGTCTCAATATAAATTCATGATTCCAAACTTTGAGTGGCCCAGAAATCATATTTTATTTCCCTAAACCATTCATTCCCTCGTTCCTACACAATTTCACACCTCCTCCACAAACCAGTCACCCCAATTCTTCCTTTCACACTTTTTCACAGCTATGACTTTGATTCCAACTCCACTATCAATGAACTTCCATAATCCTCCAACCCTGATATATTCTACCTACTAGTTTATACACATGTCTACTTTATTTATTATAGATGAACTCTGTACCCCTTCCAACAAAATTAAAAATTATTTGTAATCACATTCCATTTTAAGTCCATCTCTTATAAACCCACTGCAATCAGGATTTAACCCCTGCTTTGCCACTCAAACTGCTCTTTATCAAATACAACAAATGATCTATCTCCCCATTGCTAAATAAATGATCAATTCTCACTAGTAGCATTCCACATCCCTGTTTACTCTCTCATCATGGAAATTTTCTTCTAGAATACCACCCTCAGCTACCTCAGTGGCAGCTCCTTCTCAATGTTCTTTTCTATTTCATCTAATCTGTCTTTGAACCTTTTAATGCTCTGGAACTCAGTACCTAGCCCTCTTCTCTTTCCTAGTTATATTCACTCCACTGGTGATCAAAAGAAAACACATGGACTTAATACAGCTAAATGTAATGTCTATTA
Organism: Macroglossus sobrinus; assembly: GCA_004027375.1. NCBI lineage: Eukaryota > Metazoa > Chordata > Mammalia > Chiroptera > Pteropodidae > Macroglossus > Macroglossus sobrinus. The sequence goes on along the minus strand of PVKZ01000528.1, from coordinate 701,575 downwards.
CAATTTTTACTCTAGCTCAGACCTCTCTCCTATAAATGCCAAAATGTTCTATCTACGTGCTTAGTCAACATCTTCATTTGGCTATCTCACACATAACACATCCCTAACTGAATTCCTACTCTTTGTCCCAAAGCTCTACTCTACTCACAGCCTTCTCTTCTTAGTAAATGACAATTTCATCCTTCTAATTATTCAAACTAAGAATCTTGTGGTTATTCTTGGCACTTGTTTCTCTTATACCCTAATATTTTAATCTGTTAAGAAACTGCTGGTTCCACCTTCAAAATATATGTTAAAAATCTAACCAGTTCTCATCAACTCCACTGTTACCATGTTAGTCTAAGCCTCCATTATCTATCTTTGCCTGGACTATGATAATGCCTAGTTTCTTCCCAAAACCTCAAGATTATCATCAACACAGTAGCCAGTGTTCCTGCTAAATTTTGTCAAATCATATTTCTCTGCTCAAAATATTTTAACGGCTCAAATTTTCTCAGAGTAAAAGCCAAAGTCTTTATATGGCTTACAACATGCAGTGCAATCCACTCCCGATTACATCCCTAATTGCATCTCCTCGTATGTTAAGTAGTTCACCTTGCTTACTCCATTCCACATAAAAGTGGCCTTTTCACAGATCAACAAATAAACAAGGTACATTAATTCTTTAAATCCTTTATGCTCTTTCTTCCTCTGGCAAGAATTTTTTTTATCAGATACATGCATGGTTTAACCCGCCTTCTCCAAATATTCACTTCAATGTCACCATCTTAGTCAATCATACCCTGAACACCCCATTTAAAATTGTGGACTTTATCTCAGAACCCCCAATCCTCAGTATACCCTGTTCTATTTTTCCACCATAATACTTTATCACTTAACACACTCAAATAGTTCCTTATATACCACATCACTGTTCAATTCCTATAAGAATTAAAACTCCATGAAGGCAGAGATTTGTTTTATTTCTTCTATCCCAGTACCTAAAAAAGGGACTGGCATTTAGAAGACACCATTAACTATCTGTCATATGATTTAATTAACAGCTATAAACTAGCATTCATCCATTCTGTTCACGTGACACAGATGTTTTAGATAATGTAGTCACAAAAATCACTAAGAGGAAAAACCAAAGAGAAGAACCACTTATAAACTATGTCCCAAGTACATACATGATCTGTTGAGAATCTGAAGTAACTTATTCAAGGTCACACAGCCAATAAGTCAAAATGAATTTGAAACCTTAGTCTGTTTGACTTTGAAATCCACATTCATGACAAAGTACCTTGCTGCTTTCACAAATGTTAAGCCCTGGCATGAAACAGGCGTGTGGGAGGGGGCACAGAGCTTGCTAGCCCACTCTGGATGTACTACAATCATGGCACCACTTGTTCATTTGGAAGCTTTCCAAACCCCAACTACTCGAATTTTTATGGAGGCTTCTTCATGGAGGCACAATCAATTATTAACTCCATTCCTGTCCCTCTCTCATCTCTAGAAAATGTAGGGTGGAGCTGAGAGTTCCAAGCTTCTGGTCTTTCTGGTGAGCAGCTCTCATCCTAAAGCTATCCAGAATCCCTCCAAGAATCACCTCACTAGAACAAAAGACACTCCTATTACCTCCTATCACCCAGGAAATTCCAAGAGATTTAGAAGCTCTGAGTCAGAAATAATGGTCAAAAACCAAATAGTTGAAAAAAAAAATGTTTCTAGTGCTCTTATCACTTAAGAAATTATGAGTTTTAGCAGCTCTGTGTCAGGAACTGGGAGAAGAGACCAATATATATATATTTTCTATTATTCACTCCTTTAGAATGAAATATTGACCTTATACAATTAATGTTTGAAGAAGTCAAGGTAAACTTTAACTTACTCCTTTAACATGCTCGAAGGTGACATTTTTCATCTGTACAGGATCTACTGCAGAATCAAGCCCCGTTGTTGTCCGGAAGCGGACTAAAAGGAAGAAAATATTTATACACTTGATAGATTCATAAAATTCCAAACATCTCATCTTTTCAGATGCAACAAAGTGAAACCCAGAAAAATTATCTAACTTCATATACATTAAATCAGAGCGTAGAATGGAAATTAGGTCTTATGGATTTCTAGACCATGTTCAAGAAAGATATGTTTCACATTAAAATGACATCTTTGTACTTTCTGATTAAAATTAAGAATTATATTCCTCTTCTCCTGGTAAATAGCTAATGATAGAAATCTGAAACCAATGATTCTTAAACTCCAGTGTGCAGAAAAATCACTTGAGAAATGTGTTAATGCAGCTTCCTGGGCAGTGGCACTGAACTCTTGGTTTGTAGATTTCGGAAAAGGGCACTGCAGAATTTGCGTTTTTAACAATCACCCTTAATTAAAATACTTTGCCTTAAACTAGAATTTTAAAAACAGGTACTGGCATTAAAAAAATAAAGGGTGAGGCTGAACAACTTTCACTTTTCAAGTACTCTTCTTCTTCTGACAGCTATTACTTATTATTATTTGCCTTTAGATTATATCAATAGTGACATTATTAATTATAAGAAAGACAGTAAAAGTTTAGTAGAATAATAAAATATTTGAGATTAACTATGGGGAACAAAGCTTTCTTAAACCTTTGGGTTAACTTCCACAATGGACAGATATAATTGAATAAACTGAGAGATTTCTAATTTCCTCAGAATAAGTCAAAACTATTGTCTTTAATATAGACTGAAATATACAGTAACAAAAAAAGGGTAAACAATTATATAGGGTTAATAAGAAATACTTAACGTATCGACAACATACAAATTGTGAGCAAATTTAAAACAAAAGTTCTACAAAGGACTTAGTTTTAGCTCACTCAATTATTGCTTTAAGGCTCTATATAGATGGAAATAATGAAAATCAGTTAAGTAGCAGAAGCAATTGGACCTAATAAAAAATTAGAGTAATTACCCAAAGGCAATGTATTTCACACTTTAATATATATTTTGCTTAATTTAAGACATCAATGAAGAAACATAAAAAAATAATCAATGCTCATGCCACTCCTCTACCAACCTGCTGGTAACACTCCATTGTCACTATACTGTTTTTTGGGTTTTGTTTTGTTTTTTGAAAAAAAGGAGAACAGAGGCCATGAAGTTAGATACAAAAGGCCATTCTTGGATGTTAAAACATCATCTCAGGTTTCAAAAACTTAAAAATTATCTGGGGCTACATGCAAGTTCTAGGATGAAATCATGATCCAAATCAACCAATGTTTTTAACTGTACATTAGATTTTTTTTTCTCTCTCAAGGTACTCAATCATAAAAAGAGTAGAGAACACAAGGTAAAAATTAAATTGTCGAAAAAGCAATTAGAACCACTTAAACCTGACATGATTACTTCATTTTTGACTGGCAAACTGAAAAAACATAGGACTCATTTAGAGTAATTTTCTAGAAAATAATTTTTAATAAATCTGATTTATTAATGTCTCTAAAACAGACAACTATTTCACTTTATACTGCTATTATAAAACTCTGCTAAATATTTTTTTAAATTTTATAATAGGTATCATTTTCTAAAAATCCAGACAACCAACCGGTACTAGAAGTTTAAAGAAAATTTTCACTCTAACACTCTTAAGTTTCACTGGAAGTTTAACAAGATATTATCTTTCTCAAAATAAGTAAAACCTTAACTTGTAAAGTGCCTAAAGAAATTTTTCTTGTAGTCCATAGAACAAGGTCAATATAAGTCCTCTGACAAGGTCGATGGTACATAATCTAAAATTAAAACTTTTCTACTTCAACACAAAAAACAATCTCAAAGTGACTAAATCTGAGAAGACTTGGTTGAGGAATGAATAAAAGGTCCAGATTATAGAACTATGAACATCAACATTTTCGTTCTCTAAGACTTAGCAGCCTATAAAAAAGAAATAAGTATGCAAAAGATTTTTAAAAATTAGTAAGTCAGGAAAATAAAGAGCCTTTACCAGATAAAAACGGGTTTTTTAATAGTCCGTAAATGCCAAATAGCAACAAAACAAAGAGAATCAGACGGGTTCGTCTTAGAGAATCTGGAAAAGAAAGAAAAAGCCTTAAATAAAATGACAGTGCAATGAAATGCAAATATTATGATACGGATGATTATCATATTTCATCACATGCAATTTTGAACCTGGTGTTCTGCATAATTGCCATGACTTCCTTCACCATTGTTACCAAACACTGCATGAAGTCTTCTGTCCTCAACTCAGGTTTTTCAGTGAGAAAGGGAAAATGCCAGCAGTTATTTCCATTTCTACACAGCTTAAGTTACAAATATGGTAGAATATGATCAACGGAAAGTTGGGTAATTAGAAAAGTTATTCAGAATCACTTGAAGGCTGGACTATAACTTCCTTTCAGATACTCTTCTCAAACATGGCTGTCAAATTAACTTACCATTGGTTTTTTGTGTTAGTGCTTGAGCTTTCAGAAAACCTTCTGCAAAACCAGTTTTAAAAGCATCTTGGTGAGCTTCAGGTATGTTTTTGGTTTTCATGAGTTTGTCCAAAGTCTCAACATCTGATCCTCTGTCTCGCAAAAGAAATCCCTAAATACACAAACAACACATCAGTACTGGTTGACTATACAGGTAATAACACTCCCCAAAATATTCTGACCACTCACACACACAAAATTCATTAAGATTCTAGAATTTTAATTTTTTTTGGCAATGTGAAGAATTAGGATTAAAACTCAACAGTAAGTTAAATCAATGGCTCAGAAACTGACACTGGATCCTATACCTCTATCAGTCAAATACTATAAAGAAGCTCTCTGGAGCACTATACTGAAAACAGATAATAGGTCATAGGTTGACTTAGGGCTCTAATGGCCTGATGTTCACTCTTTTAACTCTGCTACAGGAAAACAGTATTAAATGTTTACTGAGCACATTTCATACACTTGGCTCTGGAGATGTAAGATGATTAAACAATGATCTAAAAGTATTCAGTTTATCAAGAAAAGATTCATAAATAAGTTTTTGAAACCATTTTGATATTATGTTAGAAGTATTAGGTATAGTGATAAAATAAATACTACCTAAGGAAACCAAGAGAGGTTTTAAAAAGAATGAGGTACCAAAGCCATAAAGAAAAATAGCACGGATGACCTGACAGAGGGATGAAATAACAGCCTTTAGTGCTGAGGAACTGCAAGCAATCTTGTAGGACAGGACTTCTGAAATGCCAAGCAAGGAGGAGGACAGAGGTACAGAGCAGGGTGACACAATGAAAGATGAGAACAGAAAATGGTAACATGCCCTCTGTATCATGGCAGGAGTCAGACAATAAAACAGAGGAATACAATTATTACATTTAATACATTTTAGAAAGACTGGTAGTAGCAGTCTGCAGGCTATATTAAAAGTAGTAAAACTAAAGGCAAAGAGACTAAATGAGTGTTAATAACTATTTCTTGCCTAGATTAATTATATATGCAATGGAACTGAGGATGAAGAGAGATTTAAGAAATATTTAAGAAACAGAATCAACAGGACTTTGTAATGATTAATGGATATGGGAGTTGAGAGAAGACAGATAAATCAAAGTTGATTACCAGGTTTCTAACCTGAGTGGATGCTACTCAATTAACAGAGAACACATAAGCAGATACAGGTTGGTAGGGAGAAAAACAGAGAGAGATGTCTAACAGGCCATTGCAGACAAGTTTGGCACCCAGAAGAGTTGTAGATATAATGATTACAGAGGTTATTCATCCTTTTCTCATAAGCAGAAAAATGGGAGAAAAATCAATCAGACAACAAAAGAAATCAGATATTGCTAGTTCTCATTTTAATAACTTGAAAATTACTGTTCTCTTTCTTGATTTAAAAAAAAAGTCTAATTACCTTCATGAATGATGGTGCTATATGCTGTGTTTCTGCTAGTCTTTCAGAGGTGGACTGTAGACGTCGTGTCCTTGATTTCAAAGTCTTAAAACCTCGAGACTGTATGAAAACTAAATGAAACAGTATCACATTTATTTCTTACTATAAATTTTAATAAGGAAAATGCCTAAAATTCAAAACTTTGACATCATAAATGTACACCATAAGTTTTTGTCTTATTTTTTAACACAGTTCTTTGCCTGACATTTCAACACACTAATCATCAAAATGGATTGACTCTATGTAATTAACTTTACATTTTCTTGGTAATTTAAAAATGTTAAAAAAAAAAAGCATAGATGAGTATCAAGTAAAAATCAGTGTCTCCTAATTCCTTAAATTCCACTTCCACTTCCTATAAACAACCAGTATTGGTTCATGACCATACTTCTATGTATTTAAACACAAGCTCTTTTTATAAAAACAGTATCTAACTTTCTGCAACTATCTTCCTTCACCTAATATATCATGAATATTTTTTCAAAATAGTTCAGATAGCGCATTCAGTTTAATGGCTATTTATAGTTTTCCAACTTATCTGAGTATAACAATTTATTCAACCATTTCCCTACTCTAGACTTCAGTTGTTTCCTGTTCTTTGTTGCTAAAAATAATGCTGCAAAAACATTTCTTATATATTGTCTTTCAACACATGTAGACCAAATTCCTCAAAGAAAAACTATGAGGTTTACCTCATTTAAAACTAAGAAAGTGCTTCCTAGAAGGCTATTACCAATTCATATGCCCACTAAATGATAGACTTATGGTGAATAACAGGACACCTGCAGTACATGATTCAAGTTCAAAGCAATCTGTGGTAGTGTTTTGTTTTTCTCTTTGGCGTCACTTTCGAACCAGGAGTCTTCAGAGACAGACTCCTCTCAACACACACAACCCCTCCCCCACTTATTAAGAACAAGTTTTTTGCCAATTGTAGCCTAAAAGTTAGAAGGCGTGTCCAAGCTCTGTGATTGGCCCACTTCTGTTAATCTTTCAACCATTTACCATATCAACCAACCCAGAACACATTATTGTTGGTTCATAACTTAGGGGTTTTTCCTAAGTCCTACAAGAAATAGTAATATACACCTCTTTCAGACTACTCTAAGTTTCACGAAGGTAGGCAGCATCTGTCTTTTTCATTTATCACTGTCAGCTAACACCTATCACTAGTGCCTGATTCATATAATAATAATATTCAATATATATAAATGAATATTTGATTTTGCTATCAATTTGATGTCATCTACTTCATGCCTTATGGAAAGTCCTCAAATTTCTGATCCATTGATGAAATCCCTCTGTTGTTACCCAGATTTTTTCCTGATTTTTCTTTTTCTTTCTCATCTTGCAAGGGGATTTCAAAAATGAGAGGAAGTAAACAAATGTGCTTAGTTAATTATTTTGAAGCAGGTATAAATCCCATAATTTACTGAGACACTTAATACTCACATTCAAAATTTAGTTTCTATTTTATATTTTTCACATAAATAATTGCACAGATATACCCAAATTAATCCATTACAAATACTCTATTATAAATTCTATGAGCTACAAATGTTTACAACTATTAGTATTGCTAAGAAAAACAAATACATACATTATTTTTTTCAAAATCAAGGCAACTGTTGCTTCATACCTGGCCAGTACTGAAGATCCGAACAAATGTTTTTAAGAGTTCTTGAATGTTGTCTGTATAAGCAAGAGGAACGTAAAGTACTAAAAACATCTATGTAACCTGAAGGGAAATTTTAAAAAGTCAATGTTCTAACTGCCAAACCAAAAAAGAAAAAAATCATAAAATATAATTTTACCAAATATTAGAAAAACCAAAATGTTTTGCCTTTTATTTGTACATATTTTTATAAACATCTAAAAACACTGCTAATCTAAATATATTTATCACTTTACTGTCCATCACTTGTCAGTCTTTTATCTCATATACAAATATAGCTGCCACTGAAATTAAAATCAAGGTAAAAGCTATATATGTTTAGCTGAAGTTACTTTTAGTTAAAGGCATAAAAAGATAAAGAATCATTATTTCTTAGACATAATTTAAAAATCTAATAAACAATGTAATAAAACATTGAAAACCAGAGGTACTACTGCTGCCTTTCTCTCTTAAAGCTCCCAGTCACTGGGCACGAAAAAAAAGTTCCTTCCATAGCTCTAGCCATGAGTACTTTGGTGTTCCTTCCTAACTCCTATTCCTGACTAATAGGCCTCATCCTACTTTATCCCAATGATCCTAGGAAAAAGTTAGGCAGTGACAACAGAAACAGTAGTTCTCATTTATCTCTGTATCCTAGTTAGGATTCAGGGATTCTTCTAAGAAACCTTAGAGTGAAGTCAGAAACCCCATCCTAATACCTCTGCATGCCTAAGCCTAGAAACTGGCTGGCAGTAAGAGGAATAACCTTAAAAGAAAATGTGAATATGAAGACTAAAAGAGCAATAGTAATGACAATACTATAACAACAATGATAACAAAAATTTTACTCTCCTGAACACTTACTATGGGCACCGAGTACTTTAAATTAGTTCATCTGATCCTCCAAAGTGAGATAGGTACTTCTCACATTCATATGAAAAACCAGCTTTTTCAAAATCTTACTAAACACTATTGTCAATCAGGGGTAGGATGGACTTGATCCTAATCTACTCCTCAATGGAAAACACTAAGCTTCAGGGCTTCTTTCAGAAAGGAGGTATTATAGCATAAAAAGATAATGAAATAGAAGCAGATTTTTAGCCTAAGCCCCAAGCTCAAAACTTTTCATTTATCCTCACTCTTGAATTCTTTATTTATCCTCCAGCCCTAATATGAATTAAAGGCAAAAGAAAAATAAACAATTAGTAATGAATCAAGTTTTATACAGAGTACAGTTTCAAATCAAACTCCTGTCTCAAATCTATTCAATCCTACTTTTTTGTTTCTGGGCTTTTATAACATATTAATATAGAAAATCTGTCCATCAATATAAAATAAGCATTTTGATAAGAGTCTAATATTACTTGCTTAAGTTATCACCCAAAAAGAAACTCACGAAGCTAACATTTCTTTTAACAAAATGTCCATTTGTTATAATACCAAACTGTTACAAGACTCAGAAAAATATGTAGACAATCTATAAAAGAAGACACTGTGACTGTTTTTTCAATGTATTCTGAGAGATTAGTAGTATGTTAGCTGGAATCTAGTAAATACTTGTCACTAAAACAGAACAAAACAAAACCACCACACCACTCCACCACCCTAAATGCTATGTAGTGTGCTGTATTAGATCCTGGAACAGAAAATATATCCTAGTGGAAAAACTAGCGATTTGGTAAAATATAACTTTATTTGGTAAAATATAAATAAAGTCTATACTTTAGTTAAAGATAATGCACCAATGCTAATATCTTAGTTTTCACAAATGTATCATGTTTATAAAAATAGTCAACATTGGGGTAAGCCAGGTGAAACTGTTTATAACTTTTGTATCTAAAATTATTCCAATACAAAAAGTTAGCCAAAAAAGAAAGAAAGGATGGATAAATAGATGGAAGAAAGCATGGAGGGTGATAGAAGAAAGGGGTGGGGGCAGAAGAAGAAAGAAAAAAACTCAGGAAAGAACCTGGTACATAGTAGATTATTAATAGCACTAAAATAGCTTATTTTAATTAAAACAAAAAATAACTTACCATATTTATTTTCAAAAAAGGACTCTGCTGAGACATGAGATGTATGCCATGGGGAAGAAATGTTTTTGCCTTTACAAAATCCAGGAAGTAGACTGTCTATCAATTGATCAATCTGTCCAATTTTTAATTCAGATAATCCAAGGTCCCTTAAGTTAAGCACAGGCTGCAAAAGATTAAGTTGACCAAGTCAGCATTAATATTATCAAGATATTTAAAGAGTCTAACAGTTGAAACAATATGGGTTATAAAAGTCTAGCAAATACACTAATTTCCTTTTTTTCTAATATTTATACTTATGAAAATATTTTTATTGTTCTAGTTTTACTGAGGTCAGTCATACGAGGCTTGACAGTGGCTGAAAACACTATTTTCCCATTGGTATCACAAGTCCTTGGAGCTTTACGGCTTCCTTTAGTCCCTAATGCCTATAACAGAAGTCCATTTGATAAAGAAAGGGTATGCTCTGCTATCATGGGGCATCTCACTCCTTTAACTTCATTGACGATATCCTTCTTAAAACTGAGGTTCTATACTTACCCATATCTAACTTCTAAGAAGGAAAAATGAACAGTCAAAAATGTGTGAAAACCAGGCAAGAAAACTTTCACCTTAAAACAGTTCTAAAGTAACTATAAATAGATAGGGGTGAGCTATTTTCTTGTCCACATGAGCTGACAAGGAGACACTAAGGACAAGTAACAATTACAAGTCCCAGCTACAACTTCAAGTAAAGAGAGCAAAATTAAACAGTACAGAATCAACTTCCTGATGGATGTTAAGTTAGACCCATGGATTATACAGCTCTAGACTAATGAGGTTTGTCACATTAGCTTTGTAATGATTCAGAAATTAATCCATTTCTTCATATTTCAAAATGATTATGAACTACATCCTGCCCATTTTACAAGATAGTACAGGTCAAAAGAAATCATGCCTTGCTCATCTACATATCCCATCATACACAGTACGACAGTTAAAAGCATGATGAAATAAAATATTTAAAAGTACTTTTTTAAACTACTAAAAACTATACAAAATAAAACATATTATAATGAAAAGAGGACCACAACATCAAGAGCTACTTTTCAAAAGTTATCTTTTAAAATGGGAAACCCAAAAATATAATTATAATACATAGACCTCAAAAGGGAAATGCAGATTCTTAACTAAGATGAAAGTCACTCTCTACTTCTTGGGTGTCAGGTCCCAGGAGCACAGAGAAAAATAAGGTAGATATAAACATGGAAATTATCAAGCAATATGGTAACTGCTATTACAGAGATGGTTTTAAAAAGTGGTGAGAAAACACAGAACACAGACCAACTAATTTCCTAAGTCAGTGAAGGTGTCCTGAGGTAACTCCTAATGTGGATGATAGGGGAGGAAGCCTTGGAGAAAGGGGCAAACAAAGTCATCAAAGGGCCTGGAATGTATGAGATGTGGTAAGAAGTTACGCGATGAAAGAAAAAGAAAGATGGCCTATAACCAAATTGTGAAGGGCCTTGTTTGAATTTAATTCTATAGCTAATATGATTAGTTTTGTTTTACAAGAAGAAAATATAAGACAAGATAACTGGATAAGAAAAGGCTAATGAACAAGAGAAAAATAATATGAGTCTGAACGAAGTCCTGACTAAGGATGGAAATAACAAATCAGAGACAAAAGACATTAGAAGAAACCAGCAGAGTACAAGGACGGAGAGGGAGAAGGGTTCTGGGTAGATGAGCTGGTTATTTATTTGTTGCTCCTTGGCTCCTCTTCATCCTTTTTGTTTCTCGGTGGATGTGAGCCCTTTAAACGTTTTTCCTTTGCCATGTGGCACAATGTTAAGCTTTGTCAGTAGAGGGCACTGGAGAGACGCTGTAGGAAGAAAGTTTTTAATGTTTGTGGCTCTGGTGTGCTCGTGCAGTAGGCTGCTTGCTGTCTGCACTACCCATGGTTTTTCCAGCATCTGGCTCCCGCTACTTGTGCAGCTACTCCAAAGCCTGGCCCCTGTACTGCACAGTGGCCAACAGTATCCAGCAGCTCCTCCAGTTAGTCATATCCCAACAATGATCAGCGTTCCCTGGGACCCTGAAGGGCAGATATCCATCAAGTTCAGCTTGCATGGCATCACAGTGACTTATCTGCCATTCGGTAAGCCAAGACCATGTTCTCTCCAGTAAGGTCAGGACCTCAGCCTGGAGTTGGAGCACTCTTCCTGGGAAGATCTACCTAGAGTCCAAGGAGTACTGGCTGCTCCTTTTATCTATTAGTCATATATTTTAAAGTTTTCTGTACTCATTACTAGCCAATCCCTTGTTATTCCAATCCCCCATGAAAAAAGGGGTTTTTAAAACGTTTGAGTAAAAAAATTACAGTAATTTATATCAAATGTTCACTGTTTAAATGACTATGTGATTTCTCTCTCTTGGCTGGACCAAGACTGATAAAGAGGAGCTAAAATCTCTGTAAGATCAAATATACTGCAACTGAGAAGTAGCTCAGTTTTGGACATCTTAATTTTAACATCCCTAAAGTGTACCCCGAGGGTTATTTTAACAAGCCACTAGATAAGTTACTTTTAAAACTTTAGAGACCTTAGAGTTGGAGATGTTTTGGAGTTATGAGCAGATGATAGATAGATAGATAGATAGATAGATAGATAGATAGATAATAGATAGATAGATGATAGATAGGTAGATAGATAGATGGATGGATGATAGATAGATGATAGATAGGTAGATAGATAGATAGATGGATGGATGATAGATAGATAAATAATTAGATAGATGTTAAGTAAAGATATAAAAATAGATTACATAATCTGGGAAGCTTGGCATAATGAAAATTAGATTAAGGAAAAATGCATAGTATGCCCAATATATAAGGGCAATAAAAAAAATGGCCATCAATACAGAAAGAGGAAAGAAACTATCACCAATGTAGTATCACTTAATTCAAGAGAGTATTTCAGTAGTAGTACATGTTAAGCAAGGTCAAATGCTACAGAGTTAAAAAATATGTAGATTTTCAAAGAGCCCTGTACATAGCACTGGAGAAATCAATACTGACTTCAGCAAAATAGATCTGTAAAATGGTAAAAGTGGTAGCCAAACTATAACGAAATGCAGTGTGAATAAAAGTTTACTAAGGACCGGAGCCCCCCATTATCCGTAGTTTTACTTTCTGTAGTTTGTTACTCATAGCAATCTATTAAATGGGAAATTCCGGAAATAAACAATTCATTAGTTTTAAATTGTATGCCTTTGAGTAGCATGATGACATCTCACACCTGCTCTATCAGGCCTGAGGCCATGAATCATCTCCATCTGGCATCTTGGCTCCCTGGTGGTAAGTCACTTAGCAGCCCTCTTGGTTATCATATCCAAGAATGTAGTCTTGGTTATCAGACCGCCACATATCACAGTGGTTGTGTTCAAGTCACCTTTATTTGTTTAATATGTAATGGCCCCAAAGTGCAGGAGTAGTGATGGTGGCATTCACGTACATCAAGGGAAGCCATAGTGCTTCCTTTTAAGTGAAAAGGTAAAAGTTCTCAACTTAGTAGAGAAACTTTAAAAAATTATAAGCTGAGGTTGCTGAGATCTACAATAAGGATGAATCTTCTATCCATGAACTTGTGAAGGGGAAAATAACTGGTGCTTGTTTTGCTGTCGAACCTCAAACTGCAAAAGTTATAGCCACGGTGCAGGCTAAGTGTTTAGTTAAGATGAAAAAGGCATTAAATTTGTGGGTGGGAAACACCAACAAAAACCGTCTTCCAATTGATGGAAATGTGTTGCGCCAGAATGTTGCTGCACCTATAGGAAGGAAGACTTCAGCAAGGGGGATCCCCTGAAAGGAGTGATTACATTCACATAACTTTTGTTACAGTATATGGTTTGAATTGTTCTATTTTATATTAGTTATTGTTGTTAATCTCTTACTGTGTCTAATTTATAAATGAAACTTTATCACAGGTATGTACACAAAGGAAAAGATATAGTATACATAGGGTTCGTTATTATTCAGCATCAGGCATCCACTGGGGGTCTGGGAAGGTATTCCCACAGATAAGATGGGACTACTGTACAATTAAGTTCAGACTACTTTTTCATGAAGTCTGAAAGCAAAGGGAAAAGGTGTTAGTAACTTGAAAAAGCTGAAAGGAAGGTTTTTTGCTTGCATTGTGAAGTGCAAGGCTTGATGAAAGCAAAGTCACCACATAGCAAAGGAGGTGAATAGAGACGAGGTAAAGAGAATGAAAATGTTTGTGAAGCAGTAACAAGCACTCACTGAAGACAAACAATAGGAGTAATCAGTACCATCAGAGGTTAAGAACATCAGTTCTGTACTTGAGATCATTACTCAACCTCAACACGGGTTTCTAGAGTTTAGATACTTTTCAAGCCCCCAAAATATACTTCATTACTGACCTAGCATTTTACTTGATGAAAGTCAAAGATTTAGCAACATGGATAGTAAAAACAGTGTTATAGCAACAAAAAATTGGAAACAATATCCAACAATGTGACATCATACAATGACCACTTTGAAGTCATTAAAAATTTGGAAACTGTATGGCATAAAGAGTTCATAAGACTATTAAATGAAGAAAGCAGATTCTAAAGCAGCATTGTAGTATAATCCAAACATTATAAAAGTACAAGACATAAAATATAAGTTCAAAGGTTAACAAAATTATTTCTAGAGACTAGGTTCACAGGTGAATTTCATTTCTTCCACGTACATATTTTCCAAAATATCGGAAATGAACATAATTTTGCTGCACGTGGTATTTTCATTAGAAAAGCTCTCTTGGACTCTATTTTGGGAGAAGTGAGTCAGGACAATAGTAAGACTATGGAATGCCTACAGAAAAAGGCAAGAGGAATTGGACAAATAGTATAACAAGAAAGCATGAAGATGACAAAGACAAACTTTTCATCTAATTAAAATTTTATCTTAAAACTAACTCCCCAACTTCCCCTCTACTGTCCTTTGCAATCATCCCTAATAGTAGGACTAACAACATAAGGTATACATGGGTTAAAAGAGGCTTTTGGGAAATTTTACTGCAGATTACGTTTTCTATAAAAAATGTATTCTGAGCTACAAGCTACTATCTTATTAATAAATCTGTAAATGCAAGGATTCCTAGGGTGGGAGTTCCCTACATTCCAGTCAACACTGATTTTATAATTCTCTGAATACTGAAAGTTGTGCTATAACTTGTACATTTCGCTTTCAGGTACCTATATTCATTCTAACTGTTCAAGTACACTGAAATCTCCTATGAGGCAGTAGATGATAACTTTTTACTCTACTGTCCTCCCTAAGACTTGAGAGGCATTATTATGGTCAGTTAACTGTGGGTTCACCGCTACTATTGGAGCAATGCAAAAGAATATCTAAATGGTGCCACACAAGTAGTAACCTAGGAAGTGAATACCAATGAAATATACTGCCACATGAAATTTTTTATAATTAAATGTTAAAGAATAAAACAAAGTAACTTTTCTATCTATACAATTAAGTCAGAATAAGACATCTTTAATCACAAAGGAAATTAAATTGATGACAGAAATTACCTTGTTAGAAATTCTTAAATATAGAAAAATATTTCAAACATGTTTGTGACATACTAATCGAAACGCTTTCTCACACAACCAGGGTCAACACTATTACCTCACTGCTGGGAGCCTCATGCTCAAGAACCACGTCTCGATGCTGGTTTTGAGAAGCTGATGCATTGACAGAAATGAATGTGCTTTTCGGTGAATGGAAGGCAGTGATGAGGTGACTCAGAGGAACTGTAACCTAGAAAAATATGAAAGTTGAAATTAAATAGTGTATACCACCACAAAATGAAATATTTCACAAATATTAAAAAAGTAAGCATATATTCAAAATTTGATACTTCTCAATTTCCCCACTACATCATGTTGTTTTAAGTCACCATCACTTATATGTGGATTTTTGCAATAACCTCCTAACTACTCTCCCTGCTTGTGCTCAAGTCAAACCAAAGTCAGGTGACATCACTCCTCTGCTCAAAACCCTCCAATGACTTCTCTTCTCACTTAAAATAAAAGCCGGTCATAAAAACTATGACAGAGAAAGCCCTCCAATGGTCTTTATTACCTCTCTGAATTTATCCACTACGTTCCCTTTCGTCCTCTCTGCTCCAGCCCCACCAGCCTCCTCACTGTTCCTGGAACACACCTGGCAGGTCCTCACCTCAAGGCCCTTACAGCACTATTTATCACCTCTTGTCCAATTAGTAACATAGCTTGCTCTCCTACACAGTTGTTCTTAATTCAAGTAATCTTTTCATGAGTCTTTTTCCCAGCCAGTTTCCTTAGTATTTCAACAACCCTCCCTCCAAAACACATTCCTTATCCTCTGCTCTATTTTTCCTTCTTGGTACTTTCACTAACACATTTTTAAATATCTACTTATTTAATTATATATTGTTATTATCTGTCTGTCTCTCTCTAGCAATTCTCTGACACCAGCTGGGTGTCCAACAATTTAAATCTGACACTAACTATCCAGTGTTAGAGCATATCAAACAGGTTAAGGGCTCAATTCCACAAGACTTTTCCCACTTTAAGTTCCAAAGTCCCAGGCCAACCATACTTCTGATCTACCAGCTTTAAATCAGGTTTCCCACAACCCCCTCCTCAGGTTCAGTAATTTGCTAGAGCAGCTCACAGTACTAAGAAATAAACTTTACTTATGTTTACCAGTCTATTATAAAAGACAAAAATGAACAGCCAGATGAAGAGGTACACGGCAAGGACCAGAAGGGTCTCAAGCACAGGAGTTCACCTACAGATGAGTGTACCACCTCACTGCAGTGTGAATCTCTCCATGAAATCTCTTAAAAGTTTTTTAAAGAGCTCAAGTCCAGGGCAGGCCAGCCCTCTTCCTTCCCCGAGGCCAGAGCATTGGGGTTGAGAGTTCCCACTTTCTAATCACTAGGGTCTTTCTGCTGACCAGCCCCAGTCCTGAGGCTATCTAGAGACACCAACCTAAGTCACCTTATTAGCATAAATCCAGGAGGAATCCAAAGGGACTCCTAACTAACAATATAAGACTGTTATCACTCAGGAAATTCCAAGTGTTTTAAAAACTCTGTGCCAGGAACTAAGAACAAAGACCAAATATTTATTTTTCATTATACCACACTCTCTCACTAGATTCTAAGTTCCATTTGGCAAGAGACTTTTCCTTTATTTTATATTTTCTTTTATTTTTTATTTTATTTATATAATTATTTAACATAAAATGTTTTACACAATATATAATTTACATATTTGGTCTTTTCTTTATTCAATACTGTATCCCAGTGCAACAAAAATGCACATAATAGATGCTAAATAAATGTTAAGTAAATTAATAAATTAAATGGGTTCTCCCTATATGCCAGGTTTTGTACTATGTGCTTCACTTATATTATCTCATTTAATCATCAGAACAGCCATAAACATTAGTTACTATTAGTTCCTACTATATTAAAACAGAAAGAATTTAAATAGCTTCAGTGACATGTTTGAAGTTAGTCACACAGTAAGTAGAGGAGCAAGGATTCTAACCCAGATAATCTGAGTCCAGATTCCAATTAAAAACTTTTCATTCCACAGTTATTGATAAATAAGTTGATAATATGCTGTTAAATGAAAAAAAAAGGTTAAACTGTGTTTAACCATTTTTTTTAAGTATGCATACACATATTTGCATAAAGGTAAAAAGTATAAAAGAATTTATTCTAAAATGTGATCACTTTGGGTAATGAGATTATGGGTGATTTTTATTATTTATATTTTTTATAGCACTTTTGGAAATGAGCATGTATTATTTTTAGAGCCAGAAAGAAATGAGTTCTTGAAAACTACAGGAACCAAATTATTTTAAGATATATATTTTCTGCCCATTTCTTTGAAATTTTTATTTGTTATATCTCTTCTCATTCAAAAAATAGCTCAGTTGCTAAAAGATCATTTGATCTCTTAATGAAAAAGTTCACCTTCTGTGTCTTTCCTAACCTTATAATTTACAATTCAAGTGCATTCAAGTAATTAACCCATTTCCTGTTTAGAAAAAAAAAAGTGCAGCCTCTAGCCAGCATTAATTTTACATAAACACGCTCTTTGAGGCTGAAGCAAATCTGACTGGTTTTCAATGTGAAAATAAAATATAAAGCTATTCTTGGGAGTTATTTCTAAACAGAACTTGTCTCTAAACCTAATGTAACAGAAATATGAACAGAAATCAGATTCATCAAATGAATATTCGGCTAACAACTGCTTGAGAACAATGTAAGCAACAAGGAATTATTCACCATCTTTCACAGTATAAAATGCAAAGAAGTCCTATATGAGCCCAGTTAAAACTGCCCTCAGTACACAAAATCCCTTCACCATCTCTATTAATGTCATGTACTGCTAACTCTCCAGCTGATAATAAATCTGCTAACTCTCCAGCTGATAATAAATTCTCCTAAAATCAGGTCTTCTTGATATAAACTTCTTGAAGTTCAGTTTCAAAAGGTTTAATACTGTCTTCAACAAGTCAGACTTTTTTTTTTCCCCAAACAACTGGTAGGACTTCTCCAAACATTATCATCTTGGTAAATGACACATTCACCCTTGTAGCGGATCAAACCAAAAAACCTCTCTCCATCAACTCTCATATCCAATCCCTCATGAAATTCTTTCTCCAAAATGAATCTCATCCCTTACTTTCCAAAACCATTGCCACTTTATTGTGCATCATCCATCTCCTGGATTACTGCATTGCATCCTTAACTGAAATGATATCCACTCCTGCCTTTCACTCTGTCCACACAGCAATAACCCAGAATGACCTTTTAAAAAGTAAATTTGATGTTACTCCCTGCTTAAAAGCATTCAGTCATTCCCAACACACTTAAAATCCAAAGTCTCTTATTATAACTCCCTGTATGATCTGTTTCAAGGCTTCTCACCAACATCATTTCTGTCATTGTGCCCCTCAATCACCACACTCTAGCCACAATTGTTCTTCCAATTGGCTAAGCTCTTCCCTATCTCAGGACCTCCAGATGCTATTCTGTCTGCAGGGGAGATCTGTTCACTTCCAATCATTCTTCACCTGGCTAACTGTATTCATCTATTACTTCCTATCACCACCAAGATTCTACATCTGCTTTGTTCATCTGTCACATTACTGACGCCCAGTAAATAACCACTTCAATTTCTATTATCCAGCCAATACTAGCAAAAACAAAAACAAAAAACCCAAGGGAGTATGGATGGATACACAAAGGAACATAATTATATGTTTAAACTAGAAAACTAAAGGGTATCCAAAAATTACTTATTTTTATTTTTTAAAGATCTTATTAAAATATATCTAACATACAATATTGTGTTAGTTTCAGGTGTATATTATAGTTATTCAACACCAAAAAATTATTTTTAAATTTGAAAGTTTTCAAAAGCTATTCTCAAAACTAACAACGCTCAAAAAAAAATTATCAAAATGTCACCATTAAGAATGATTTTTCAAGGAACCAAGAACAAGACATTGTTACAAGTGTTTTAGTCCTAAAAGAAAAACACTGAAAACGCTTGGAATCATTTTTCTCTGCACCATTTTTGGCTTTACGAAAAGATAGGGAGGAGGCTATATCAAAAATTTAACTGCAAGCAGCCAATAACTTGAAAATATCTATTAGTCATTTCTTGATAAGAAAAATACTGAAGTATTCATGACAGATTATTCAAATTATTATAACATGTTTGTCAAATTTCATTTAAAATAAAATAACAAATAGGGGATATAGGTCGTGAATACTAGTCTCTGGCGAGGCGAAAAGATGAATACGAACAATATTTGTTTCCTTTACATCTATGGCAAAGACGTCTCCCCCGCCCCCACATCGACCCCTGAATATCCGCCACTGAACAATGCCTGAATGATTCTCCATCAAAAACTCCACTTAGTCAACTCGACAAGCTAAGCTTTCCATCACGATCGTATTAAGCCCCTGCTTTACTGTCAGCTCTTTACTTTCAGCGTTGCCTCTGATCCCTTCTCACCCCTAGGACTCGTGTAGGTCTAATCGCTTCCCTCCCACGATCCCTAACGAGAAATCGCTTCACAGAACACAAATGACAAATAGCCTCGGGCTGGGGAAGGGTGGGGAGGGGGGATGTACAAGGCGTCGAGACTCACCTGAGGCTGCACCGTGCTCGATAGAGAAAACATCTCCCCGGGCCCTCAGCGACCTCACCCGCCTGCCGAAACTGCCCTTCTCTCCACGGCCTGGCGGGGAGGCGCTGAGCCCTTTCGTCTCGCTTTTTCCCCCTCACCCTACCCTTATTCGCCTAGAAACGGAAAATGGCCTCCGTTTCCTACAGCTGCGGCAACGACAGACCACCTGCCCCGGAAGGCAAAGCTCTAACTCCACACTATTTCCGGGGCAGGGAGCGCCACCACCCACAGGCTTGCGTCAGCGCTCCACGCCTGCTCGGCGCCGGCGTTTCTGCGGTTGGTGCGGAGGACCGATGGCCCCAAAATAACTGTTCCCTAGTGTTAAGTGCTGGTCCCCAAAGTTTTCTGGCTGTAGTTTTCTTTTCCTTATGGGGGAGGCATCCAACCTGTTAAACCTTTCTACAGCTTCCTTATTAAACCTTTCAATGCGGTGTATTCTGTTCCGACTGGAACAGATTGAACGATAAGGTCACTTGCTACAGTTTAATGTTCTCAAACTTCCCCACAATAAATCGAAAATTCTTCTTGTTGATCCTAATCTGTTCCAGTCAGGCAAGTTACATCCCGTTTAGATGCCACATTATAGGGCCACCGCCCGCTTCCTGCTCATCCAGTTTCTCCACATTTTAGATTACACTAGCCGTCACTTTCCTGAACAGACCTCACTAATTTACATTTCTCGAGGGGGAGGGAGGGAGGTCGCGAAGGCAATAAAAAAAAAAAGCGGAGGAGGGGCCCCCTAACCTCTTTTGGAGGTCGGGAGAAACCTCATCCCGTGATTCTGATTCGAAACCCTGCTGTCCCTTTTCTCGTCGGCCAACAATCTGTTCGTGGCACCTCCTCACCACGCCCCCGCCTCCGCCCGGTCATTACAAAGTGGGCGGTGGTCACAGCCCTCGAAGAGCCAGTTGTTGGTGGGAGAATCTCCCAGCGTCCCCGCCCTCACGCTCATTGGGTCCTTCGGCGTCTACGAAGGGGAGGTGACAGGGCCGAGGCTGGGCTGAGCTCGGTGAGCGCAGCGACGGGGTGACGTCACAGCTCGCAGGCGGCGTAGGCGGAGCCTTACTTTGAACTCAGTTGGCGGGAGTTGCGGCTGGAAAAGGGATTTTTGGCCGCTGCTTCAGGCTTCAGTCTGGGCTGGCCTACAATGGAGCCCCCCGGCGGGAGCGAGAAGGAGGGTGGAAGAGATGCGGCGGCAGGGGAATGCGTGGACAGAATCTCGGTGCCAAGACCTCCCTCCATTGAGGAATTCACCATAGTGAAGCCCATTAGCCGTGGCGCCTTCGGGAAGGTGTATCTGGGGCAGAAAAGCGGCAAGTTGTATGCGGTGAAGGTAAGAAGTTAGGGAGTAAAACAAGAGAAAGAGTCCGGCCCTACGGCCCTTCTTCCTGCCCCCTGAATTGTGCGAGCTGACTTCTCTCTTGGGGTGACATCAGCGTGAGCAAATCGGGTGTCTCTCCTCTGCCCCGCCCTTCACGCGAAAGTTTAGGAGACACCAGAATTCTGGAACCTTTTTACTGATTTGGCCTTTACCGGCATTACCTAAGAAACTTAAATTTGAAACAGTTGTTTTCCAAATCATGTTTTAATTTTATCGGTTTGATATAGATTAATTTTTGACCTACTATATAACCAAAAGATTTCATTAAACAACCTCATTTTTTCTCCTCATACCTTTCATTATAGAACTAAATGTACTTTTGTTTAAAGACTAAACTGAAATATGTCCTAAATCCATTCTTTATCCTTGCAGTAGTGTACAGCATTCCTACAAGATCTTTCAATGTATTGAAGCTATTCAGGTCCCTCTTGGTTATCCACTCCGTAGTTTCTGATGACTCACATTTCTGTACTGAGTGAACCTGATAAAGGGAAGAAGCCAGCAGTTTAAGTAGCAGGGGACAGTTTCAATTTTTTGGACATTGCTATGTGAGTGAATGTGTAGCAGGCACCGCCAGATTGTATTTGCCCAACCTTGACCAGTCCTCTCCACCTAACTGCCTAAACTCTGAACCTCCTGTATTCCTTCTCCATTTAATACGACCACCATCATTGTGGTCATTTTAACTTCCCCTCTACTTCATTTGTATGTCCTGTCTCTTGAGTCTTGTCAATTCTGTCTGGTATTCATGCTTATTACCTCGTCCGTTCAATTCCCAAGTCTGCCCAAGTACAGCCCTTCATATTTTCTCCCTCTAATTTATTCGCCCTTCTTTCTTTCCTTCTTCTCTTCCTTCCTACCTTCCTTCCTTAAAGTACAGATTGTTTTGGGGAGTAAATTTTAGAACATTTTCATCACCCCCAAAAGATCTCTCCCGCCCATCTTCAGTGCCTCCCCCCTTTAATATCCCCGGCCCCAGGTAACCACCAATTTACTTTCTATCTTTATGGATTTATCTTTTCTCGACATTGCATATAAATGGAATCATACAGTTTATATGGTCTTTTGCATCTGGCTTTGTTCATTTGACATGATGTTTTTTGAAATTTATCAGAACTTCATTTCCATACCTAGTCTATTGCAATAATAGCCCCCTAACTGGAATCACCATTTTATTTTTTTACCCAATCCTTAGTCCAGACTCCTTAGAAAAGTATTCATGCTCTAAGTTCTGACTCTAAACTTACTCCGTGGTATCTTCCACATATCCTGTGTGTTCTAGCTACACCAGACAATTGACTACCGTGTACTGTGTATTTTCTTGTCTCTGAGCTTATGTTTATACTGGCTGCTCAAGTGCTTTTCTTCCACCTTTCTCTGCTTTTCTCCACCTATATATATTTAGGCAAGTTCATCTTCACTCCCCTTCAAACCTTCCCTGACATTTTAGACTTATCCCATTAAAATGAAATCTTCCTTGCTTCATATGTTCCCAAGGTATTTTGCTTTTCTTTCTGCTGTACTTACTAATCAGTCATTATCAGATGTTGAAATGAAAATACCAATTCATTTTTCACATATGCATATTTGCTGAACATCCCCTTTGTTTGTAGGATCTGGGCTACTGTAGTGAACAAAACAAACCTGCCCTCATAGAGTTTCCAATCTAATAAAATGATAAGTGAGATCGTGTTACAAACTGGCTTTGTCAATTGCCCTCAATTTTCTTGTGGAAAGGATGTAAGGCTGGAATTTACAGAAAAAATATACTTTTTTTTCTTGTAGTCCTGAGAACTGATCTCAGTTTTACTGACTATTCAGTTTAGTGTTCCAACTTTGATATAGATTCTAGTTTTGCTTCTAGTTTTGATTCTAGTTTTGGACGAGGTAATGATTACCTTGAAATTTGAAAAGACTAGTTATTTTCTGTAATACAGCATTTGACTGTTAAGTTTCAGTAGTTCTCACCATTCTTAAAATTTTTTTTGTAGGCAAACTTTCCACATTCTCTTTCTGATTCTATTCCCATCCATCAAAGAATCAGAAGTAAAATATTTATATTAGTTACTATTTTCTGTGCCTAGGTTCCTGGTTATCTAGGAGATATTAGAAACATTGCTACCTTTTGACTTTATGAATAGCAGAACAGAATTTTTTTGTACTAATAGGGCAATCTGGGAGCATTTACCTTTTCCTCCTCAAAAAGGATGTGATACTTTTGACACTTGATATCAAGATAAGCACTTCTCTGTTGAAGAAAGTTCTGTTTTTGTTTTAATCATATTAGCTGTTTTTCTGGCAGAGCTTCCTGATGGCAATATGAGGTCCAAATGACATCTGTATGTTTTCTCTATGGTTGTTTCATGATGGTAGCTTTGAACCCTTAGAAGACTTTGAAATAAAAAATAAAATAAATGTCTATTATCATGTTATCTACTATAGGTTGTCAAAAAAGCCGACATGATCAACAAAAATATGACTCATCAGGTACAAGCTGAGAGAGATGCACTGGCACTAAGCAAAAGTCCTTTTATTGTTCATTTATACTATTCACTGCAGTCAGCAAACAATGTCTACTTGGTGAGTAACCAATTTTACGTTTTTTTCTTTATTCAGCAGTCACTGAACTCAATGACTTAAAACTATAGTCTCTGAGTTCAGAGTACCTGGGTTTGAATTCCAACTGTTGCACTAATTTTATGACCTTGGCCAAGTAGACCTTAACTGTCCTATTAGTCAGGGTTCTTCAGAGAAAAAGAACTAATAGGGTGTGTGTGTGTGCAGGGGGCAGGGGTACGCAGGCATGCACACAGTGTGTATAGAGAGAGGGGGGAATTTATTTTAAGGAATTGCCCTACACAGTTGTGGGAGCTGACCAGTCTAAAATCTGCAGAGTAGGTTGGCAGGCTGTAAACCCGGGAAGGAATTGGTATTGTAGCTGCAGTCTAAAAGCAGTGTAGACTCAGAATTTCCTCTTGGCAGCGGTGGAGGTGGGGATGGTGGCAGCAATGTGAAGGACAACACCTAAGGTTTTTTCTTTTTTCATCTTAAAGCCATCAACTGATTGAATGAGGCCCACCAACATTTTGGATGGTAATCACCTATTACTCAAAGTCTTACCGATTTCAATGTTAATCTCCTCTAAAAATACCTTCACAGCAGCATTTAGATTGGTGTTTCACCAAATAATCTGAGTATCATGGCTTAGCCAAGTTACCACATAAAATTAACTTCAGTCAGTCATGCATTGTTTGTTTTGGTCGACACCAGACTACATATACCACAGTGATCCCATAATGGAGCTGAAAAATTCCTGTGACTTAAGGACATTTTAATGTCATAGTGCAACGCATTACTCACATTTGTGGTGATGCTAGTGTAAACAAACCTACTGTGCTGCCAGTAATAAAAATATAGTAATGTACAGTACATAATACTTGACAGTGATAATGAACAGCTATGTTACTGGTTTATGTATTTGCTAAGCTCTGCTTTTTATCATTATGTTAAAGTGTACTCTTTCTACTTATAAAAAAAAATGTTTGCTGTATAACAGTATGCCGTTATGTATGCTGGCAGCACTCTCATACATTTTGTGTTTACTACATCTCTTGATTGCATCTTCTTCTCTTATGCTTTATTTAATCTCATGTTGTTTTGAGCAATAACAAGTTGTATAGGTTTGTAGCCTAGGAACAATAGTATCTCCACCATCTAGGTTTGTATAAGAACCTATGCATAACGATGCATTTCTCAGAATGTATCTCCATCATCAAATGGCACATGGCCATATTATACCTCAGTGTCCTTTTCTGCATAATGAGATATAATAGTATCTACCTCAAAGGTTGTTATGAAATTTCAGTAGGTGAATGTAAAGCATGCAGAACAGTGTCTGGCACATAGTGCTAAAAATATTTGGTAAGAAAAGGACATATGTAGAAATATAAAGTTTGGTGTATAATAAAGAAAGAACTAGAATATGGTGGACTTTGAGAGGTGCTTACTCTTCATGTAAAGCAGCCACTTACACTATTCTAATGAAGAATTGGAGGGGATGAGGCAGAAGAGGTGAGAATGACAGATATTTTTACTGCAAATTCGAGGTCCTGACTTAAGAGATGGTCTGTGGATTAGACGTTTAATAACTCCAGTAGCTTCTGTTTACTATGTCCAAGTGGTTTCTGTGAATGAATGTGTCTTTAGGATTTAGATTTTAGACCAGGAATTTATGTATTTATCAACAGAAGGTTCGCTCCTTTAATGATTTGATTGCCTTTAAGAGTAGAAACCTTTTATCCTTGATATGCTAAATATTTCTTGCGACTCTGGAATTGTACAACTTCCTGCTATTCCAAAAGCTTGAGATTAAACATGACCTGCAGCTTCAAGCTATAGACCTTAAAATTCAGGCTAGGTTATAAAAATAGAATCTAATCTAAAACTCTTGGTACCTGATGGTTAAATCCATTTCTAATCATTGAGCAAATCTGTGCGTATATTTAGACTGATGTTGAATGTGGTTGCAAAGGTTTAATGAGAAGCCAAAATAACTTTCAAAAGTAAAACGCTTATTTAGGACCCTTTTTAGCATTAGGACTAATTCAGGAGAAATAACAGTTTTTTATAAACCGAAATTTAATGAATACATGAAATGTGATCATATTGTAAATACTATTCTTCTGCTTGTTTTTTTCACTTAGTGGTGACCTAATCCTTTTTAATGACTATAGAATTGCATACATTTATTTATGAATTCCATAATTTCTTTAACAAACATACTATTGGTGAGTTGTTTTTTTTTTTTTTTTTTACTGTGTTTTTTGTTTGTTTCATTTTTACTATTCTAAACGACGTTCCAATGAATACCTTAGCATGGATTGCAGTACCTGGTTTTAATGACCTTCTCTTTGGGAAACAAAACTTGGTAATATTGGGGGAAAGGTTTTGGAGTAAAGATACAAATTTGTATAGGAATTCACCATCAGAGCAAGATTAAAGATAGCCCTTTAAGAGACCACTAAGTTCTGAGAAAGCATGAGTTGTGGGTCTCTTTTTTAGGATGATTCACTTCTTGAGTAAGTCAAAAAATGTATATAGTAGCAGTAAGAAGATGAAAGGCAAATTCTGTAAGAATAATTGACTTTCATGTTTTAAGCCAATGGTGGCAAACCATGGCCCCTGAACCAAATCTGACCCACTATTTCTATACAGCCTATGAGCTAAGAATAGTTGTTACATTTTTTAAATGTTGGAACAAAATCAAAAGAATAGTATTTTGTGATATGTGAAAATTATATGAAATTTGAATTTCAGTGAATAAGTAAAGTTTTATTGGAACACAACCACCTGTTGTGTCAATGGCCACTGTCATGTTGCAACACAGACCATATGGCCAACAAAGCCTAAAATATTTACTATGTGGCTCTTTACAGAAAAAGAAAATAATATTATTATATGGCATTTCCACAGAAGGTAGAGAACTATTTGATCTTCTAATTCTTGCTTGGGCTCTCTAATGCTTTTACCACATACTATTTTATATGCAGTGTGTGTACCTTCCCCAATACCATGACTGGCTGTGGCATCAGTCATTACTTAGCTCTTTGGCAGCCAGAGGTTTCCACAAGCCTGGTCTAACAGTTGTCATTGAAAGGCTCAACTGACTTGCGTAACTTGGTACCTTTTTTTTTTTCAACACTGTGTCCTAGAGCTGGTGGAATAACTAAACAGCTATAATATTTTTTATTTCCTATTCCTAGAATTAGAAAGGAGACCAAATCTTGTCTACAAACTTCATCACTGTTTTAGATCCTTGACACTCAAAGTGTGGTTCACAGACAAGCAATTTCAGCATCATCTGAGCGCTAATTAGAAGTACAGAATCTCAAGCCCCTCTCTAAATCTACTGAATCAGAACCTGAATTTTAACAAGATTCCCCAGGTGCATTAAAGTGTATAAAGTCCTGATTTAGACAAAACAAAATATTTCCTAGAAATGAGAAGCTACTTTGAGGCAAAGAAATAAGGTATAACTGAACTTAGCCACAATAATAAAAACTAATTAACAGCTACGTGCCAGGTACTATGCTAGGTGGTACAAGGAACAAAAAGATGAAAAGGATTATTATGGAAGCATTCGGACATACAAAAAAATCAAAAGATGAATATAATGAATCCAGTCAGCCTTCATGTAGTGCTCTGGGCATCCTTTGATTCATTGCCCGGATTCATAATTTTATGAGGTTTGCAAAATGATTTATTTCCTTAGCTTTTATTAGCTAGAATTCTGTAAAGAATTTTCCCTTGTCACCTATTTCATTACTCTGAAATACGACTTGTATAAGGAAAGCAGAATAAAGGTTCATTCTTTTTCTTTCATCGCCCATTTTCAGAGAGCAACTTCTAAACATTTATAGTTTTGCTTTTAGTTTTTAAGTATCTTTATCAATTCATGGAATTTACGGATTTGATGTGTTTTAATCCACTGCAGCCATTATTTTCTATGTTCAAATTGTCCCATCTTTAGTGAGTAGAAGTTCCTTTGGTTAATTTAACTTTTTATACTATCTTAGTATTCTAATAACTTCTTTGCTTTCTGGCGTGACAAGAGCTTTAAGGCTCATTTTGTAAATGTTCTGTAGGAGACCTGAGCAAGGAAGTCTAGCTCCTTTTACTGGGAAATAATGGTCAGAGATCGCAATTTGAGTGGTAGTAATTAGTAACATCCATTGCCACTAGACCACCATTTCTTTTAGGCCTTTTCAGTGGACAGACTGAAAACCACATAGTTTTATAGAAAGAAGAAACTATATCCTAAGTTCATACAGATATTTCCAGTTGAATGGAAGATTATAGAATTTTTACTTAACATCTTTGAAAAATATATGAACTATGAAAATATTTGGAAAAACATACTTGTATTTTTTTTTCCATGAGAATCTGGGATCCTAATAGCATTAACATACTCACTTCTTGACTTTAACTTCCAATATACATATAACTAATATTTTCAAAACAACAATATCAGTATTGTTTTACTGACACTGAAACAACTGGATTCGATTTAGAATTTCCTTGCAGTTCTTTTTTCCTTGGAACATGCTGTCAAGTTCTGTTTTTTGAATTCACTTGAAATAATTCTTTGCGTGGTTATGAAACTTGATACACACAGCTAGGTTTATTTGTTCGCCTTTCATATCAGAGAGTTCCACTGAAAAGGGGAATTCATAAAAGTATTGGAAGAAAACTGATGTGAATATAATCATAGAATAGTGCAGGACTTACTAAGAACAACATAAAACTTACTTAAAATTTTAAAACATGTGACATGAAATACAATATACAGAGTCAAATGACATGTTTGGAGAAGATATTTACTGCCCAGAAGACAGACAAACGAACTGATTTTACTTTTATCAACTCCTACTAACAAGAGTTTACAGATCAGTAAAAAAGGATAAATACCCCAGTCGAAGAATAGAAGTGGTTCACAGAAGACATATTAAAGGTCAAGAACAATGTGTAAAGATTCCAGATATCCCTAAAAGTGAATAAAGTAAACATTTAAACAAGTTCATCTTTTCTTCCTTAGATTGACAAAGATAAAAATTATTGATAGTCACTGTTGATGAGGATGTAAGAAAATATGCATTCTCATGAGCTCAAATACAGCATTTCTCTACTCGTTTCTCTACTACTGAATTACAAACTCTTTAAGTGTGGTGACTACATTTTATTCATGCTTATATTTCCAGTACTAGAACAGAATGTAGCACAGATTTTGGGCTTAATAAATGGTTAATGGTTGATCTCATTAACAAATATTGATTCATCTCAGTGTACCAGAGAAACAAACAAAGAAATGACCTCATTTTATTAAGTTCTTAATAGCCACTATTTTATAGCTTAAAACTAAAGAAAATTTTGAGAATAATGACTAGTACATGTAGAAGGAATAATAGAGCTTTGCAACCACATGCCAATAATGGAATCATCTGTAGTTATGTGATGCTAAAATTATTATTGAAAGTTTTGTTGGGAAACAGGTTATTTATATAGTTTCACAGAAATAAATAATCCCCCCCAGATTATTTATTAATTTCAAGGTAGGTGGTGTTCTTCAATGGAGAAATCTGGAAGTCACCACTTTAAGTGACCAAAGTTAATGTTACCAAGAATGGAACACACTCATATTAGTTGGGTGTTTTTCTGGTGGGAATCACTGAAAAGGACTCAACCTTGCTAATGTCATAATCCTGCCAAAAATGCATGACCCGAATTAAATCATGAAGGAATAATCAACTGTCATGAAAAACTGCCCCTCCAGCACCCCTAAAAAGGATAAAAACTATTTCAGATTAAAGAATGCTAAAGAGACATGACAACTAAATCCTGTGCATGATTCTGGCTTGGGCATAGGGGATGAGGAGAGAAGCTATCAGGGACAGTATTGAGATCATCCGAGAAATTTGAATACGGACTATACTTTAGATCGGGGTCTCCAACCCCAAGCCATGGACCAGTACTGGCCCGTGGCCTGTTAGGAATGTGGCCACCCAGCAGGTAAGCGATGAGAGAGCAAGCTTCATCTGTATTTGCAGCTGCTCCCCAGTGCTAGCATCACCGCCTCAGCTCCACCTCAGATCATCAGGCATTAGATTCTCATAGGAGCTCCGTTCTCTGGTGCCAAGAAGGTTGGGGACCGCTGCATTATGTTAGTGTTAAATTCCCTGAATTATATTATGCTATAATTATACGAGAATGTCCTTATTAGGAGATATGTGATGAAGAATTTAGTGGTGACAAGTCATGATGTCTTCAACTTTATTCTTTGAATTATTCAGCAAAAATTTAACTTATACATGAGCACCAATTGCTAATAAACAGTTTAGTCTGAACAAAAATACATGCATATGCAGTATTTATGCTAATGGTGTAATGTCATCTTGCTATGTTTATTATGTAATATAATTATGTTAGTGATTGACAAATATTTATACATGTGGAGAGGAAGAAAGCAGATGTAGTAAAATGCTAACAATGCATGAATATAGATGAAGAGGATATGGGAAATGTGTTGTTCTTACATCATTTTTGTAAGTCTGAATTTTTGTTCAGACTAAACAGTTTAATTTATATTTAAAAAGCTATATGGCAACATGACCAAACTGGGTATTTATGGGTACTGGGTAGTACCAAGAAAATGTGTTTTGTACAGAACCATGCTAAAAATAGGTAACTGTGATGCTTGAAGTATATATATTTTAATGTTATCATATTGGTTTTGCAACATTTATATTCCTTTTTGATAGGTAATGGAATATCTTATTGGTGGAGATGTCAAGTCTCTCCTACATATCTATGGTTATTTTGATGAAGAGATGGCTGTGAAATATATTTCTGAAGTAGCATTGGCTCTAGACTACCTTCATAGACATGGAATTATCCACAGGTAAAGACTGACTTTTCCACAGACTATTACTAAAAACACAAATAATAAAATTAAGTATTAAATATTTGTAAAACCACTTGCCCATCTACTTAGGTTGTCTAAAGTTTGGTAAATTTTATCAACTCTTCTTTCATCTCCTTGTGTTTTTTAATATGTCACTTTGACCATGAGTATACACTATTTTATTGTGAAGAATTTTGACTCTTTACCATCATACAAAAGTGCTGTATTTTATAATCCAGCTGATTTACAGTGTTGCGCTCTGTACAAAGAAAGGCAAGTTAAGTGGCTCTGCTCTAAAAAGGTGAAATAGGTGAATAGGATTTTGACCTGCCTTAAGGTTTATTTTATCTAATAAAGTCTATTTCTTTTAATGGAATATCTAATACATAATATGGAAGATAATCATTAAATCAGTTAACTTTCTTGTACAGTTAGATATATAAAAGATAGTTTGCTTTTTAGAGTTGTTTTTTGCAGTTTCAAAGCCACCAATGAGTGCCTTATTTTAGAGAAAATAAATAAGGTTTGATTCCTCTGTAACTCTTATTTTTCTCAGTGATTCTAACATCAACACCAGCTCTTTTTCAATTATCTGCTGTTTATCTTTTGTATGTGCAGGGATTTGAAACCAGACAATATGCTTATTTCTAATGAAGGTCATATTAAATTAACAGATTTTGGCCTTTCTAAAGTTACGTTGAATAGAGGTAAGAAAAATAACAGGTAAGTACCTTTTTTAAAACTCCAGCAAATTTTAGACACTACATTTCATTAACTTATACTGGGTTTTTTGTTATTGATGTTAGTTTATAATAATTGAAATTTAATGATTATTTGTTTTAAAATAGACTAGTAAGATCTAATGGTACCTTTTCTTTTGATTAAAGATAAAAACTGGGAATGATTATTTTTAAATTCTCAAAGGTCCTTGAAGGTCTTCAAAGAGGAACTCACAATTTCTGTTCTTTGGACTTTTCATCCCTACTGAAACTGGTTCTGACCAATTAAAGATCAGTAAAATGATTATAACATGATGAACAACTAATACCTAAAGAACTCATTCAAATATACATGGCCACCACTGACACCTGCATAAACAAGGAGCAAAGAAAATGAACACACAGTTCACACACACATACATATATGGGGTTGTGTTAAATACACTAGTAGTAATGAAATAAATGCTGATATAAAAAATAATAGATAAACCATTTTATACTAGTAAGCTAGCAAAAAATAACATACTGTCTTATCAGTATGAGATATAAATGAAATTTGTTAAGTTCAACCTTTCCGTCTATCTTTAAAAAAGTCATATCACATACAGTGGATTACTTCCCTTAGCATTTTTGATATCTAAAGAAAATAGTACAATATCATGTGTGAATGTTGAATTATTTTACAGTTTTAAGTACCGAAACCTGATAAAATTCTATGTCAATTTCTATATTGACCTGTAGTTGCTTATGTTAGTTAAAGAGAAGGGTCCATAATTTATATTAATTCCTTAAATAGATTGTGACATTGAAATTTAGTTGATGTTTCTATTATCTTAATTCCTTTCTTAGTTTTTCTCACCATGTCCTTTTCTAATATTTGATTTACCAAGAATTATTTTGTTGCCAATTAAACAACACTCCTGTTTAGTGATTGTTTCCTAAAAAGCTAAGATTTTGGATCATTACACCGTGTTCTATTCATTCCAGAGCAAGACACTGTTTTATCAAACTTTAATGAATTCAATCAGTTGCTTAGTTTTGTATGTTTACGCTATGGCATATGGCTTTTGTAGGTATGTTTGTCTTGACAAGCCAATATGTAGGTAATTTAATAATGTAGACGGAGGGGCAAAGTTCAAAAGAGATGATTAAAGAATTTTATATACTTTGCTTTCCATGCATAGATATCAATATGATGGATATCCTTACAACACCATCAATGGCTAAACCCAGACAAGATTATTCAAGAACCCCAGGCCAAGTATTATCACTCATCAGTTCTTTGGGATTTGTAAGTACTTGATAAGAAAAACTTGTCCTTTCATGATTACCATTTAAAATTTAAAATCCTTTTCCTTTTTTTAATAAATGATCCAAATGAATTTAAATATCAAGCATGTTAAGATACTTTAACAGTTTATCTCCTTAGGTGGTATAATCGTCTATGTATGCACTTAGGTGGTGTTTTTATGAAGATGTTAGCATTCATTTTTTTTTTTTCTCTTTTTAATAGCACCCACCAGTTGGAGAAAAAAATCAAGACTCTACAAATACTCTTTCACCTCCTGTATCTGAAACATCACAGCTTTCTCAAGGACTAATTTGTCCTATGTCTATAGATCAAAAGGATGCTACTCCTTATTTTAGCAGACTAAAATCATGTGAGTATAAAAGAAAAGGTAGTTTATTTCTCATATCAGTTTAATGATTTTAAAATGTAGATAATTGAACAGTCTTGCATTTCTGTATTTTATTATGAAGACGCCATTTCTGACAGGCGTTGTTGCAGATCTTTATGTCAACAAAACCAAGTGTCTACCTAATGAGATATTTGTCAATTATCTATAATATTAGGATGATCATTGGGTAGATTTACTATACTGGGTCTATAGAAATCTTATATTGAGAAGAAATAAAATTGTCAAAGCAGAGATATAAAGTAGTACCCAGTAAAAGACAAAAGCAGATAGTGGAAGAGAAGAGTGGGACATTCGGATGGCTCTTAACTTCACCCTTTATAGCTTAGCAACAGTGGACAATTTAGTTCTCTGCGCTCACATTCTTCATCTTGAGAATGTAAATAATGGTTCTTTGAAGGGTGATTAGTGTTGGTTGTTTTCACAGATGTTACCTCACTTTAAATTTGGTCCTCAACAGATTTGTACATATCTAGACATATGTGTGTGTGTGTGTGTGTGTGTGTACACATATTACGCACACACACATAGTATTCTTTTACAGATGAGAAAACTAATATTTGAAAATGCTTATTTGCAACACTAGTAAATGGGTAAGCCAAGTCCTAATTGCGTATACAATTTTCTGCCACCTTACCCTTTACAAGATAAAGTGAATATTGTTTCTTCTGTCAAAATGCACTGTGAAAATCAAAATGACTGAACTCTGTGTGTGTGTGTGTGTGTGTGTGTGTGTATGTATGGCTTTGATAAATAAACTGTTAAACTATGAGATGTGCATGTTATTTTATAGTCTTATGCTTAAGGAAAAATAATTGCATCTCCCTTAGTCATTCTTTAACTAGTCAAAATTAGATAGGTGCAAAGCATGTGCTGGTCACTTGAGTGGATATCAAGATAAGTATGAGAGGTCCTTATCTCAGAAGAACTTGTAATTTTGTGGTGATTACAGGTATAAAGGGATAACAGGCCTATAAAATAAATACCACAGTAGGAATACTTTGATGTAACACAGAAAGTGACAAATGCTAATGGGGAAAATCAGGAATGATAGCAACAGCCAAGCTGGACCCAGAAAGAAAAACAGGAACTTAATAGCTGCAATTGTAGTGGGAAAAGACATTTCATATAAAAGCATCAGCATAAGCAAAGGCATGGACATGTGGAAGTATATTCCATCTTCAGACCGTGGAGACTAAATGTATTATGTGAAAATGGTTTGTGCAATGCAAAAGAAAGCAGGTAAATAGGGAAAGATCAAGTGTTATTGCAGGGAGCTTAGGATTTAAGCTTTAGAAAAAGGGAAGCCATCATAAGTTCCAAAGCAGGGAATGTTCTGATCATATCAGTGATCCAGAAAGAACTTATGAGCAGATATACAGTATCCACGTAGCATTAGATTAGGCACAGGTTCCCACCATACGAGGAAAGACATTTGAGCAGATTAGTCAAATATCAATGCAAGTGTCCAGCAGGTTTCAGGCATTCTTTTGAGAGAATTTATATACCAAAAAGAAAGTTGCTTTAGATGAACTTTGAAATTCTTCCAGTTTTAAACTTCTAAGTGCTATTCAAAAAACTATAAGAGTAAGAATTTACTTGGAATTAAAGTTATGTTCACCCACTATCGGGAAAGGAAAACAAGATATGTGTATATTTTTATATAGGTGTAAAATCTTTATATTTTATATATTATTAACTTTAATATGTGTGATCTGTTGTCTAAAAGCATGATTATCTGTTGTGTCTAATTGTAAGTTCATTGTTACATGATAGAGGAACATGTGTCATGTAGATAGTGCTGCTTTCTTTCACTGGCTCACACTTAGCCAATTTACCATTGTTTATTTGTTTTATCTAGTGGTATTTTAAAAATCTCATATGGAAAAAAATAAAATAAAAAACAAAAAATCTCTTATGAATTGTGTATAATTGACACTTATAAGCACATAAATCTCATTGAAATAAAGCTATAATTTTAATTAAATACAAATTGAACAGGATAAATTTAGTCACATTCTAGCCTTGTATCACATCTGGATCTAATACATCAATAACACTCCTTTATCAAGAAGAGTTTCGCATTGGATAATGGACATTCAAATGGATTTCCTCCTAACTATAAATTAGTTCTCTTATTCTGATTTTTACTTTATGAATGTTGAGTGGTTTTTTTTTTAACTTTCAGAACAGTACCAGGATACCAAAAACACCTGAAGCCATCTCGTTGGATTGGATAATGTTTACACAGAAATAGTTCTGACATGCAATACTTAATATTTTGCCTGATTATCTGTAAAGATTCAGGCTCAGTGAGAAACCAAGAAAGAAGTGATATAAGCTTCAGTATTTTCTCTTCCCTACAGGTGTTGAAACAGTTGCCCCCAACCCCAGAATGCCTGTGAAGTGTCTAACTCCTAATCTACTGCAGTCTAGGAAAAGGCTGGCTACATCAAGTACCAGTAGTCAGTCCCACACCTTTGTGTCCAGTGTGGAATCTGAAAGCCACAGCAGTCCCCAATGGGAGAAGGATTGCCAGGTTAGAGTGAAATTTATCGTAACCCAAACCAATTATATATGTGGAATTAATGGTAAAAACACTTTTTACCTTTTCATATACATTCTATTCAGACATGAATGGTATTCTTCATTTTCTTATACATTCTGTCAAATTCTTTTGAAATATTTCATTTCTCCACCATGTATACATTCAAAACTTATTGGATTTTATTAATGTCACCATAATAAATTTTTTAAAAAATTTAAAAATTATATTTCATTTCTCATTTAAACGTGAAATTATTCTTGCTTGATATATGAGATTCCAAATTTTTAAATTTTGCTGTAAACTGATAAGTATTTTTCTTCTAGGCACCTTAATAGACTTCTTTTTTTGTTTGTTTATTTTTTAATCCCTACCATGACACAGACATTAGCTTGTTGATTTTTTTTTAACCTATATTTTATTTTAAAACTCATAACTACCTCCTTTTATACTGTTTTCTGCAAGTTTCTCATTTAATGGAATGGTCATTCTTCTGCATGAGAAGTAACTTTTAGACCCCAAACGTAATATAGGTGTGCCTGTAAGAATATCTAGTCTAAGATTGCTAAATGGATGAATTTACTTAAAGCTACATTACTTAATTTATATATTCTGTTATTGCCCTCTTTTAATGCTGTTAAAGCTAATAAATATTAAAGTTGAGAGGAACTAGAACTTTAAATTATAATAAAGTTTTCTTCATAAAATACCAGTAAAATAATATGATATTAGAATAATGGTAATAAACAAAGAATAAACTTTTCATTTAATGAAATAATTTGTATTATATTTGTTTCTTATTCTTAGTTATATGATTTCCTTAATTATTTTTGGATATTTGCATTTTAGGAACAAGGTCAAATTGTTTTTAGTTAAGACAGGGTTTCTCAATTTTTTTTCCCTTCTCTTCTTATAGGCTAGTCTATGGGTAATATGTGTATGCTACAGGATAAAACATATTTACATTGCTAGTAATAGTATTTCATTTCTATTCAAGAAAGCATATTATATATAATTTCAACTATACGCAGCTTTGCCATCTTCTTCCCACTTCTGCATCCCTGAGGAATATAATGATTGGATTATAATAGTCCTTCTCTAGTTATGATCAGAGGAGAGAAAAGGGACCCCTGATAAACCCTGTGCTAATCCTCAAATGCATCATTTTCTGTGCTTGAGTTACAATTCAGAAATTTTCTTTGGTTCATGACTCAGTACTCCTTGTTATTATGGAGTAAGTTAATAAGGTTTGGTTTTCACGTGTCAAAAATAGGCATTATTAGTTACTGAAGATTCCTTCTAAATGGAAGTCCTGAGTATCAGGTACCAGTTGGCGGGATTAGACACAAAGCTCTGATCACCCAAGAGCGCCTGCTCATAGTTGGAATTTGAAGTTTTCAGGAAAAGCATTTTGTTATCATAGTATCATTGATTCAACTAGTTGACAATGGATTTTAATTCATGTTATTTTTTATTTTTAATTATAAATTACACTAATTTAGTTTCATCCTTATCGGTTTGGTTTTATTATACTTGTATAAAGTGATACATGTTCATAATATTAATATTTTGGTCTCTAATTTTCCATTAGCTATATTTATATCAAATCCTGTGTATTTTGCTATTACAAAGCAGATATGTATATAATGTAGCCTTAATCCCAAATTTGCCTAAATATGTTGCCTGTTGTTACCTGTTAATTTGTTCTATTTAAATAATGTGTAATACACTATCAAATGAGTATTATAGAATAATTCATTTATATTTTAGACCAGTGTTTCACTCAAAATAATATGTATAGTCTACTGCCATGCCACCCTGAACACGCCTGATCCTGTCTGATCTCGGAAGCTAAGCAGAGTCGGGACTGTTTAGTACTGGGATGGGAGACCACCTAGGAAGGCCAAATGCTCTAGGCATAAAAATAAATAAATAAATAGCGTGTATAAATGTACAGTATATTTATATTGTTTTTTAATTCTCTGTGGTCATTGTTCTTTTGTTCTGTTAGAAAGTGGGAATGGGTAGCATAATAGCTTGTGGGGTCATTTGTTCCACCTGAGTGGACAGAGATTTAAAATGTTAAAGAATCTCAGCTTCATACAATTAATAAAAGGTTCTTCCTTCTCCTTAGGAAAGTGACGATGCATTGGGCTCTTCAATGATGAGTTGGAATACAACTGAAAAGCTTACTTGTACAAAATCTACAAATGCCATTGAGACCAAAAGTTTCAGTAAAAAGGATCTTGAATTAGCCCTTTCTCCCATTCAGAACAGCAGTGCCATTCCTGCCAATGGAAGCTCTTGTGTAAACCTTGCGAAAAAATGCACTTCTGGAGAAGTTTCTTGGAAAGCCGACAAACTGGATATAAATAATATTAATGTGGCCACTGACACAAGAAAGTCTGGTTTTCATCAGGCAAATCAGTGGGCTTTGAATTCTGGTGGTATGATTCAAGAGCACCTTGAGAAGAGAAGTGTTAAGAGAAATTTTGAGTTAGTTGACTCCAGTCCTTGTCAGGAAATTATACAGAATAAAAAATGTTGTATGGAATATAAGCATAGTAATGGAACAAGAGATTGCTATGCAAACCAATGTACAGGCTTAACGACCGAAGTCCAGGACCTTAAGCTCTCGGTGTACAGAAATCAGCAAAATGACTGTGCCAATAAGGAGAACAGGGTCAATTCTTTTATTGATAAACAACAAACACCAGAAAA
Organism: Macroglossus sobrinus; assembly: GCA_004027375.1. Classification (NCBI taxonomy): domain Eukaryota; kingdom Metazoa; phylum Chordata; class Mammalia; order Chiroptera; family Pteropodidae; genus Macroglossus; species Macroglossus sobrinus. Next base: position 663,213 of record PVKZ01000528.1, on the reverse strand, counting down.
ATCGCCTATCCCAATGATAGCAAAAAACCTTATGTGTGAGCTGGATGAAGATTCTGACAAGAATAACAAGGACAACTTAAGTTCTAGTTTCCTGTGTTCTGATGACGACAGAGCTTGTAAGAGTATTCATATGGACTCTGATTCATCTTTTCCTGCAATTTCTATAATGGAAAGTCCATTGGAAAGGCAGTCCTTAGATCCAGATAAAAGCATCAAGGAATCTTCTTTTGAAGAATCAAATATTGAAGACCTTATTGTGTCACCCAGCTGCCAAGAAAATACTTTGCCAAAAGGTGATGAGAATACTGCTATCCAAGACAGTAACCAAAAAATGTTAGCTCCTTCTTCAGAGGTGTCAAAAACATTAACCTCTAAAAGAAATGCTGTAGCTTTTCGAAGTTTTAACAGTCATATTAATGTATCCAGTAACTCAGAACCATCCAAAATGAGTATTACTTTAGATGCAATGGATGTTTCATGTGCTTATAGTGGTTCATATCCCATGGCGGTAACCCCTACTCAAAAAGGAATATCCTGTATCCCATGTCAGGTATGTCATAACCTTCTAACACTTTATTCTTTGGATTTTAGAAAAATAGACTATGGAAGTCAGGCTCTCGCCTCTCTAGCTAGACTATAAGATATTAAGCATACAGTTTTGTTTTACTTGTCGGGACTCTATGGACTGTTGGAAGTTTTAATGTGGAAAGGTAAAGCTGGTAGTAATGTTTATTATTCTTAACTACAATGCCTCCTTCATTTGTACTGCTCTATATACTTTTACATATTTATAATTACATATTTTCACTTGATCCCAGAAACTCTGTGAGTTATAAAATTAAAGTCCACTCACCGTCTTCTAAGAATATATTTAGATGATCTCTTTCTTTATAGAAAAAAATTGAAAAAATGTATATTTCAAATCTTTATTTTTTTCTAAAACTTTTATCTTTTTTTTTTCCCTTTGGAGAGACTTCATAATATAAAAATGTAATGTAAACCCCGAATTTAGAGTTAAAGAATTGGGCGTTCTATTCAGAATTCACAGAGGGACTTAAAAGGTCTCTTACCCATAGCGCCTCTGTTTCCCATCTGTTTGTAGAATATAATGACACCTGCCCTACTGGTCTCACAGAGTCCTTATGAAACAACAAAATATCTTAAAAACTTAAATGCCAATTAGCACAAGAGGTTATTTACAATTCTATCTTACATATTAGCCTAATCAATCATTTGTTAGCTACAGCCTCCCTCAGTGCATGTTCTTAAGCTTTTATTAATCCATGCGATCAAGAAATTTTTCTTGTGGATTTTTCCATTCTTTCTTGTATATCCAAATTATTGAAATAATTGGTGTTACCCAAGCTATTGCATTTCATTAGGTATCAGTATTTTTCATAAGTATAATCTGTTACGAGTCCATTTTCAAAACTGATCAAGGATTTAAGTGTGTCTTGTGTACCCAGTAGCCTAGCTTTTTTGTTTTGGCATTCCTGTTCACTGCAAAAGGAATTAAGATATTTATTGTCTCTTAAACTCTTTTTAAACTATCAGACCCCAAATCAGGCCAGATCAGGAACTCCATATCGAACTCCAAAGAGTGTAAGAAGAGGCGCGGCCCCAGTGGATGGTGGGCGAATCCTGGGAACCCCTGACTACCTCGCACCTGAGCTGTTATTAGGCAGGGCCCACGGTAAGGCATGTGTGTCTTGAGTTTTTGAAGTGTTATCTTTCACTGCATTTTCCTTCGAAGTAAAATTGTTTTAAATTTCTTTGTTACTTAGATTACCTAAAGTAAAACGAAGTGAACTCTTTCCTCATATGTGGCATTTATTATAGGAAAAGAAGACATGCAGCCATTGGTTCTTTGCTTCTGGTGCAGTCTCAGTGATCTAGACAAACCCCACCTTCCACCTCCTGGTTAACTTTGCTCGAAATGTCTTCCCAGGTCTGTTAGAGTTCTGGCTCAGAAATATAAAGTCAGGCCTAAACTTCCATTCAGTCTGCAGAAGCCTGTTCTTGTTTAGAGCTCACCCTCAGTTATACCCTTACCAGAAGGGGTAACACAGAAATGAACAATCCTTCCAAATGCAACATAAAAATAAAAATAACATTTTCACTCATTTTTTTTTCCCTTTTACTCTCGGAAAAATGTTCCCTTTCTACATTTCAAAATGAACTATATTCATTTCCTGGGGCTGCTGTAACAGAGTGCCACAAACTAGGTGATTCGAAACAGAAATTTATGACCTGACAGTTCTGAAGGCTAGATGTCTAAAATCAAGGTGTTGACAGGACCATGCCCCCTCTGAAACCTGCTTCTTAACTTCTGGTGGTGTGCCGGCCATCTTTGGCGTTCCTTGATGCGTCGTCACTCTAATCTTCCCACATCATATGGTGTTTCCCCTGTGTCTCTATGGCCACGTGGCTGTGTTCTTATAAGGACTCACCAGTCATATTGGATCAGGGGCCACCCTACTCCCTTGCGACCTCATCATAATCTAATTACATCTGCAAGGATATTTCCAAATGTCACATGCAGAGAACCTCAGAGTTAGGACTTCAACCTAGCTTTTTTCAGGGTGACATAATTCTCCCATAACATGAACCCATTCTTCTACATCTTGCTGTGTATACCTTTTTCCTTGAGCTCCTTTGGTGATCATCTGGCTCGTTTTCCCTGCCTCTTTAGTCAGAAAATAATTTTCCATCCTTATCTTCCCCTCATCACCTAACTTCTCAAAGATTGCCTCTTTTCTTTGCCTGATGATTTTTGTTTTGGCAATCTGATTGTTATCCCTGCTATTTAACTGAAACTTTCATTAACAATCAGCAGTCAAATCTACCAGCCTCTTCTCAGTCTCATTCCTCTTCCCTCTATTTCTACTCCCCAGTTCTGTCCTTACCGCTTGTAAATGTGGAAGTTATCCAAGTTCTTTACCCTTTTTCCCTGAACGTGATGCTTCCTGTTAATCACATCAGTCCCATAGCTTCTGTTGGCCCCTCTGTGTTGGTGTTTCCAAAATATTTGTCTCTAATCCTGACTCTCAACTGGACAGCAGATGCAGGGCTGAAGTATCTATTCAGTGTTCTACTGGTCTTTCAAATGCTACCTGTAGAAACTGAACTTGTTATCTAGTTTGCTCTTCTTATGTTCCCTATATCAAGGGGTTTTTTTTTACCATCTTTGTGGTGACACAGACATTGTCCCTACAGTTAGGCATTAAATCTGGTTAATTATATCTCTGCGTTATTTCTCCTCACCTTTGCCACTATCTTTGCCTCAGATTTCCATTTCATTAGTTTAATAACTTTCTTTCTGGTCTCTTCAACTTCATTCTGTTATCTATAATCATTACCACCAGATTTTTCCTTTTAAAATATAACATGGTCTGTGCAACTTCCTTCCTTGAAAAGTGGCTCCTTAAAAATCCAGATTATTGATCATGGCATTTGAGGCTCCAAGCTCTCATAGTAGCCACATATCTCAGAATATCTCTATAGTTCTTATGCTCCTGTTCTACATCATAGACACATTTTTTTTTCAAGTTTTCCTTATTTTGCATTAGTTTAGAAAAGCCAGTCCCCAGTCATCTTCCTGTCAAGTTTCTTCTCATCAGTTTAAATGTCACCTCTTTCATAATGCACCCCTTGATTAGTTATGGAGAATCACTTATTCACTACTCTCTCACTTAATTAGAAACTGCTTACAACTTTTATCATCCTATCTATATAATAATTAGTTATTATATGTTTCCACTACAAAAGCTTAAGAAACTAGTGTCAGAGGTTTCCTTCTTGATGGCACTCCAGGAGAATCCTAACAGCCCCAGGAACCCTGGTGAATAAGCTCCACACTGTTGAAAGTGGACACACTGGATATTCCCCTTTCTTTATTAGCCAAAGCAACTAAGCTCCTCTGGGCACTTGACCGATTTTTGTATAATCCCCTTTTGCTAAGTCACAGATTTCCTAGCCCATTTCTTATATTACAGTTTATGTTTTCTCTAACATAGGATACAATATGAAAGTAAGCATCAAATAGAAATATTTACTTTATAAGATCTTGCCACTATTTCAGTGGGACATCTAGTAACCTCAGCTATCTAGTGATATATTTTAAATTTTTTTCTATAACAGTATTTTGATATTGTTAAAACAATAAGACAAACTATTTATTTACTTATTTATTTTTAAAAGAGGATTTTATGAATTTGATCTCAAAAGCAAGTCAAGTAAAAGCTAAAATAAATGAATGGGACTACATCAAACTAAAAAGCTTCTGCTTAGCAAAAGAAATTGTCAACAAGGTAAAGAGAGAACCATCCAAATGGGAAAATATATTTGCAAGCAATACATCCGATAAGGGCCTAATATCCAAAATATACAAAGAACTCATACGACTCAATAGCAACAAAAAAGCAAATGATCCAATCAAAAATGGGGGGTGGACCTGAACAGACACTTCTCCCAAGAAGACATGCAAATGGCCAACAAATATATGAAAAGATGCTCAACATCACTAGCTATTAGAGAAATACAAATCAAAACCACAATGAGATACCATCTCACATCTGTTAGAATAGCTATAATCAACAGGACAAGTAATAACAGCCACTATGGAAAACAGTATGGAGGTTCCTCAAAAAACTGAGAATTGATCTACTATATGATCCATCAATCTTTCTACTGTGTATTTACCCAAAAGACTTGAAAACCCATATCCAAAAATATATTTGCACACCAGTGTTCATAGCAGCATTATTCACAGTGGCCAGGACATGGAAGCAACCGAAGTGTCCTACGATAGATGATTGGATAAAGAATCCGTGGTACATATATACTATGGAATATTACTCAGCCATAAGATGAGATGAAATACTGTCATTTGCAACGACATGGATAGAAGTCGAGATAATCATGCTAAGCAAAATAAGCTAGACAGAAAAATTTGAAAATCACATATCACTTGTATGTGAGATATAAACCTAAAAGCAACAAATGAGCAGGACAATCAAACAGACTCATGGACATGAACTGTAGACTAGTGGTTACTAGTAGGATGAGAGAGGAGGGAGAAGGTAGACGGGGTAAATGGGGTTAAATATGGGGAATTTGGTGGTGGGTGAAGTGGGTAAAGGGGATCAAAATATATGGTAGTCTAAGGAAACTGGACTTTGGGTGGTAAACACACAATAGAATATACAGATGCCAAATTATAATGTACACCTGAAAATTATATAATTGTATTAACCAATGTTACCCCAATAAACTTAATTTTTTAAAAAAATCCCCATTATCTATTCCTCCAGATCCCAGGCCCCAGGGGCAGTCACTTCAACTTCCTTCGTTTCTTCTTGTATGTAGCCCTGATTTTCCCAGCATCATGCTGATGCACAGCTAGGACTCCTCCGATTCTTCCATGATCTTACCCAACTCAGCTGAGTGGACTTAGAACTCTGGCCTGAGTTTCCCTTAGCTTCCTATGGGCAATTTTGTTTCAGCACATTGTGTTAAACTTATCTATATTGTCTCTCCCAGAGTAGGCTGTTTTCTCCTTGAGAAAAGCTCTTTTTCTTATACATTTTTGTATCCCTTATATCTGGTACAATATCTGATATCTAGTTAAAAGAATGATGTGAGAATGAACTTGTAATTTTAATACAGTGTGCCTAACTATTGTTTTCTTACATGCAGGATTTCTGACTTTGGGTGAGTGAGCTCTACAAAGTAATATGGCAAAGCACATTAAACTGAACAGTCAAAGTATAATTAGATCGCATTGCATAAAAAATTTTTTTGCTCCTTTCAGTTTATTTATGAATACAAAAATGAACTGTCTTCTGTCTTCTGAGCAGGAAGACATCCAGAGAGGTTGGTCTTCTCTGTGAAAACAAATGTAGGCATGCGGTATTTTTTATGACTTTCAAATGTAGCACAGAGTGAAGAGACACAACCTTTTTATTGCAACTGAGGAAGTAGGTCTGATAAGAATATTAAAATTAGCAGCTACAAAAGGGCTTGAATTTTCTAAACCGTTTAATTCCATTGTTATTAGAAAATAGAAAGGTATAAACAGTATCAATATACAAATTACGAAGTGGGTTTTGGATTAGAAAGCCAGTAATGTAAAAACAAGTTTGTTCTGTTTCTCTGGCTAATGATATAATTGCTACAATTTATCACAATATGTGATCTTATTAGACTTTGACTGGCTTATATGGGTATGTTATGACATATCCACAGAGGAATCATATATGTTTTTGACACAAGTACATTTGGCTGAGCTGGGAAAAGGGTCATTATTTTTAACCTACATAAAATAAATAAAATGTGTGTTTTTCTAATTTCCCCCTACTTTTCTGTTGTTTGGTTATATTATCTAATCCATTGGAATAATTCTTTCTCAGTGCTGCTTAAAAAGTCTACTAACTGAGGTGGTTTGTTTTTCTATAGTGATTACTACAGTAATAGAAGCCTGTGGCCTATTTGCATCTTGTGTTCTTGGGGAAAATGGGATTATGGGGCTTGCAGGTTAAAAGGCACTCTATATGCATGGGTTTATTTTTCCTAATAGTGGATTCCACAATGCTTTCCTACTTGTTTTAAAATGGAATGGTGGCAGTTGCTTAATCACAATAATGAATTTTGTGAAATTGAATTTAAAGAATAATTTCCAGGCAAATTTAGCACTAGACTAGAATCCCTATTCTAAATTTATATTGATGGTAACTGTTTTTGGATCGAAGTTAACCTTTGCTTAGTAGATATTTTATTCATAGAACTAAACAAAACTATAAACCAGATTATAAGGTCATGTTTAAAATAACCCTTTAAAACATCTTTGTATAGAAATGACACTTTCAATGAAGATACTCTTTAGAAATCAGTTTTAATTATTTATTAAGACTTATCTCCTCAAGCCATAGTTTAAGTGAAAATTCTTTACCAATTTATTGCTCCATGATCTTAAAAGGAATAAAGCTACATTAAAACACTCTGTAAGGCTATCCCTCCAATTAGTGTAAATGTTACTATCTCATCTCATACCTTTGTGAAACAACTGGGATATGGAGTCATCTAAACGTTATTGTTTCCCAATTTGAAACTGAGCAGTACTTTATTTTAGAGAATAATATTTAGATTAAATGCATTTCCTGGCTTTTTGTTAAGATTTAGAACAAATAAGTATCAAGTATATCAGAGGTTATTAATAAATGACCAAAGATAGCTTTAACTTTTTTTTAGCTAGCTATGTTAATTGCTAATTTAAACTTTTTGAAAAATAGGGAAGTAATTGCCATATTGTCTAAATGAAGGTAATCTGGCTTTTTGCACCTTATGAAGCCAGAAAGAAGTCTTAAGGAATGAGTGTGCCCAAATATACACGTTTTAATGTTTTAGCTGGTCAACATTTGTAGAAGATGCTTGCAAGTTCAGCTGCTTCTCTTAAATTCCAGGTCCTGCAGTAGACTGGTGGGCACTTGGAGTTTGCTTGTTTGAGTTTCTAACCGGAATTCCCCCTTTTAATGATGAAACACCACAACAAGTATTCCAGAATATTCTGAAAAGAGGTGATTCTTTTTCTCCTATTAAGATAGGTTCATTTATCTCTATGTATCATTTTGAGCAATGATAAATAAGTTTATTTGTATTTATAGATATCCCTTGGCCCGAAGGTGAAGAAAAGTTATCTAACAATGCTCAAAGTGCAGTGGAAATACTTTTAACCATTGATGATACAAAGAGAGCTGGAATGAAAGGTAATGTTTTGTATTAATAAATTCTTTTACCCTTGGTTAGTTTCAGGTGGTGAATGCTAATAATGATATCAGGTTCTATTACAATACTACAGATGAACTGACTGCTAAATTGGTTTTAAAAGAATTTGTTTATTTTTGCCATCCAAGTATCCATTGATATATTTGTTTTTATTCTACATTAACACTGAATGTGATCAAGGTGTGACACTCATTGAATTTTATTAATCTCAAGCAGGTACCAGTCTTGTCAGTGTCTTTAGTTAATCAGAGCCCGATAAAGTTCACCATAAACAAATATGGGAAATATTTTTCTATCAGAACTTCAATTCTGTAGTTTCTTACTACTCATTTCCGATACCATTATTGATTGACAAATATATCAGGTGCCAGGTTGCCTCAAATAAGACAAATTTGGTGCATTGTGACCCATTCAATGGTTTTTCTACTGCAGGGGGCATGTTAAACTTCAGTTTTGAAACTCTAGTAAATTTCAATTATTGGCTGCCTTGATATCCTTTTTGTAAAAAGATGTATAGAGAGACAGATCAGCATTATGTCTGAAAATGTATTTCCATGTGAAGAAGGGCACATTTACAAAAACGAGCTTTAGTAATCTATCACATCAGCTTCTAGGTATTTCTTCTAACAAGATCAATTGTTTTTTTAATTTAACAAATCTATAGAGTGACTTCTAGGTGCCAGGCAGTGTTGTTATGGGCACTGGAGGTACCCTACAGATGAACCAGACTAATACTCCAGCGCTAGTAGATTTACATTCTAGTGGTAAGACAGTAAACAAATAAAACCATAACATAATGCCATCTAGTTGTAAATACTATGAAGAAAGATAATGCCAGGATATAGAGAGAATGATACAGAGAAAGATTAGGAGAGGATAAAAATGATGGCAGATTTTTTTCAGATGGAGTGGTCAGGAAGACTTATGTGAAGAGCAGAATTTGAGCAAGACCTGTGTAAATTGAGGGTGCAGACATTTGACAACTCAGCTCTAAAAATTACTTTAGAGCAAGTGTTCTCAGGTGGGGTGATTTTGCTCTACAAAGGACATTTGGTATAGTCTGAAGACATTTTTGGTTGTCACAACTGTTTGGAACTTCTGTAGGAAGAGGCCACGGAATCTGTTCAATATCCTATAGTACCCAGGACTGTCCCCATAACAAAGAATTATCTGGTCCCAAACATCAGTTGTGCTGAAGCTGAGAAACCACTGTTTAGAAAATGGCTAGACTGTACTGTGATTTGCTCAGAATAAGTGGAGATGGAAGGAAAGCTACCAGTGACCTCAGATTTTTGTTTAATGAACAGTCTACATAGCGAAGCAGACAGTGGGTGTATTTTATAATTACAAAACAGTAGCTTCAACGACTGTTGTGTAGTTACTCTTCACTTAGATTAGGATTCCTTTGTGAAATCAGTTTGAATAAATAGCTATGAGGAGAGGGTCATAAAGCACCCAATCGCATCCAGATACCACAGTTTAAGAGTTACTATGACAAGTAACTCAAAAGTAACCCATGCTCAGATATTTATTTTGAACAATTAAAAGATAAATAAATTCTCTAAATGAGAATTGTTTTTGCTCATTTATACCTCTTCTAAAAGTCTTAAACAGTTGAGGGAAAAAAAGCAGTGTATAGATCTATGGACTTCCCAACCACCCTCCCCCAATACGGTTCTTTCCCATCTGTGTCGTGTTCTCCCAGGATTTTCCTTAAATTTGATTGCTGCTTTTAAAAAAACTGTTTACTGCCTTAATTGTCACTTCATTTTTTTTTTTTTTTGTTAACATCTTTATTGTTGCCTTAGAATATGGAGGGTTGAGGAGAGGGGAGACTATGTCTAGCAACTAAATCATCAGAGTATGATCAAAAAAGCAGATTTCCATTTTATTAGGTAGGGGGAAATAGGAAAGATGAAATTTTGTAAATGGAAGCAGTAAAGATTGCGGATATGACCATATTGCTAGATAGTTTGTGTGTTGTGAAAATTCAAGTCATTGAAATCAAGGTAGTCAAAAAACCGTGAAGAGAATGTGTCAGAATTGTCATTGATGGATATATTGAAGTCACAGTGAAGGATAAGGATGGAGCATAGGGAAGATAGCAAGAAAGAGGAAGATGGGAAGATGAGCTTCTTACTGGAGTTATCTAGGGCAATTGATGGTGTTAAGGACAGCAGAGATATAAACAGGTGGCACAGACTTAGAATGAGAAATGGGGCATTAATCAGAGAAGATGAGGGGTGTGTAAGTTGCATGGGGGAGTAGGAAGTAGTCCAAGCTCTCTCCTCCCATCAAGTGAGGGATTATATGAGAAGATAAACAGGCAGTGAAAAAGATAGGCTTCTGTTAAGGCAGATCATTTCCTCACTGATTTGACAAATACAGACCAGGCGCCAGTCATATACCAAGTGATATTCAAAATGATACAGTGTGTGCCGTTGTGAAGTTATGTGGTTGAATAGAGAAACAGGCATTAAACAAATGTCTATGAAAGTGGCATGATAAAGTAGGACAAAATATATGTGAGACGTTCTCTTCTTCGCTCCAGTACTTGCTAAGCTAATAGTGTCATTATATTGTTTTGTTTTATATTTTTCCAAAGAGCTGAAGCGTCATCCTCTCTTCAGTCACGTGGACTGGGACAATCAGCAGCATCAGACTATGCCTTTCATACCGCAGCCAGAGGGCGAAACAGATACGTCCTATTTTGAAGCCAGGAATAATGCTCAGCACCTGACTGTATCTGGATTTAGTCTATAGCACATAAAATTTCCCTTTAATCTAATCTTGTCTTGTAAAATGAACTAGCATAGTTACAGACTCCTTAATACTAGATTGAACTCTGGGTGGGGGAAAAAATTATTATTTTACTTGGATCTATGAGCTTGTAAATGTATGTTACAGCTTCCACAGAGGTAAAAGAATATAGTTGGTAATTTACCTTAATCTCAGAATTGTATATAAATCTTCAAAGCTTTTTTCATCTTATTTATTTTGTTACTGCACTTTATGAAAATAAATGCATCAATAAAACTAGAATGGCACTGCCACTTTAGAGAAAGACGGAGCCTTGAGCCTTATTTCTTTCTCATCTGTTGACTTTGGTCCACCATTCAGTTTTGTGTTAAAATAACGCAATTATACAATTTTATTTTAATGTAACTTTCCTTTGTATATTATTGCCTGCAAAAGCTGTGGTATCAAGGGCAGTCATTTAAGACTGCATTTGTTACTTCAAAATGCAGCTGGAAAATTTCTTCACTCCGTAATGTAACTCCTTTGGGGAATGAGGAATAAACAAAAGGCCTAAGATTTTAGATTACTTTCCTATGAAAACAGTTTTGCTGCTTTGACTGCTTCTGATTCTTTCTCTACACTACATGTTTGTTTAAAATAATACTGTAAAGCTTAGGTGTGATATACTATAGCAATTTTAACAGCTCGTTCAGTTTTAATAAAAAACGTGATGGTTTACATCTTAAAATAATTTGTTTTAAAATATATGCAGCATTACCAGAGATGGCATGATCCTTTAAAATTTTTTACTTTTGTTTAATAGATATGATTGCAACATACTTCAAATATGTTATCAGCAAACATCATTCTTTTACATACACATACACACAAAGGTTCAGCTTCACAGGTCATATCTTAAGTCCACTGAGACTTTCAACATAATTACCCCCAGAAAAGCAAAGTTCAAATTTAAATGTACGGTACGTAACTTTTCTGCTAGTCTTTTATATACTGTTGTTCCTTTTGCACATTGGCTTTAGTGTTTTGCTTTCCATTACCATCCCAGTAAGACCCCTGCTAATGTAGTTGAGAAAGATAATACAAGTGTAAAACTGTTACAGCGAAAGATACACTGTTATAATCAGTGCTATATAATTGAATCCATGGTTTAATGGTTTATTGAGCTTGTTTTAGTAATAACTGCTTAGTCTTAATGCTCCTAATAGTCACCTCTTCTAATAAAATATTCAAAATAAATTGTTAACACTTCGTTTAATATAAATTACATCTTTCTCTTAATTAGGTAAAAGCGTGGGATTATTTATTATCCTTTTATGGTATTCTCATGTAGTAGAAAGAAAGAACAATGGCCTTGGTTGGATCAAGCACAAATGGTCTAAACCATTGCTCTACTACATTAAAAGACCTTGAGCAGGTAAAACTCTGAGCTGCTGATTGTTCACCAGTATAGTGCAGATTAGTAAGGAACAAGCATGCATAAATAAATAGACAGACAGACAGATAAATGCCAGTTCCTTAATGGAACTGCCCAGACACCAGTCTTATCAGGGACTTGAACACTACTGAATAATTGGGGGCAATGCATAGTAAACCTATTCCCAATGTAAGAAACAGTGCCCTTAAGTATTAAAGTTACAAACAGTTTGCTGTTATAGACCTAGCATGGGCAGCTATAGTCACCTGGAATTCCACCTGCCGTAATGGTGTTTACCGGGAATAAGTGATTTATTATCTAAACCTAAACTCTTTTAATATGCCTGTCAAGATGTTATGTGTTCAGATACTCGTTAAGAAAAAACCTGAAATAGAGCAAATGGGCATGGTTTTGATGGTGTGTGTGTGTGTGTATGCATGTGTGTGTGTATACATACTTGTCTTTAAAGAACATTGCCTGCTTCTGCCAGTAGAAATCTGTGTATCTGCTGCTATATACATTTTTTTTGTATTTATTAGAAAATGTATTAATATGGAGAAGAAATGAGAACTGCCAGATAAAATGTTATAAACTTTTCAAATGATATTACAATTTTCTCATTCAATAAATGGTCATCCCCATGACCATCTATCAGCTACTAGCGATACTTCCTTAACCCTTCACCCTATTCTCCCAACCCCCCAACTGTCCTCCCCTCTGGCCGTGACCAGATTGTCCTCTATATTAATGAGTTTGTTTTCAATGAGTTTCTTCTTTTTGTTCCTTCGATTTGCATATAATTGAAATCATATGTTATTCATCTTTCTCTGACTTATTTTGCTCAGCATAATAACCTCTAGGTCCACCCATGTCATTGCAAATAGTGGGATTTCATTTTTTTTATGGCTGAATAATTTTCCATTGTATGTATGAACCATAACTTTTTTATCCAGTCGTCTGTTGATGGGCATTTAGATTGCTTCCACATCTTGGCTATTGTGAATAGCGCTGCCGTGAACATAGTGATGCACAGATCTTTATGAATTATTGTTTTGATTTTCTTTGGCTATATACATTTTTATTAATAGAAAATAATTTTCTCCCCACTTCCACTAAGTGTTAAACAAATACAGAAAACATGTTTGAAATGAATGTATTTACCTTGGTGTACTTCTGTCAAAAATAAGATGATGTGCATAGCAAACATAAAAGATGTTTAATAAATGATCCTTATTTGAACCCTAAGTATCCTGCTACTTCTTAGAATCTAAAACCTTGCTATTCTCCAAATCATCTGGAAGGACATTAAAGTGTAATCACTTTGCAGAAAGAAGCAACTTTAGCCAATCAGTTCTTAATTTTAGCCAATTACACACATACTCAGAGTCCAAAAGATTATACAAATATTTACGGTTTCCACCAATACTAAGCCAGCCATGATGTGTAATTCTTTTAACTGGGGGGAAAATGTTTTGGACTTTGAGACTACAGAACTGTGAGAAAAATTTCTGTTGTTTAAGTTGCCCAGGCTATCGTATTGTGTTATGGCAGCCCTAGCAACCTAATAAAGTACTAAACCTGGTAGTTTCCTTACACCTTTGCTCATTCCTTCATAAACAGATTTTCATTACACTCTCTTCAACACATCCAGATGAATTTGCCAATTCTTCTGGGTCTCTGATATAGTAATAGCACTAAAATGGGTCTTAAGTGAACAAGTGTACACCAGAACCCCAACCCCTTAGTCAGCTCCTAGAATGCTGATAGCAACAATTTAATGATCCAGGCAAGTGACTGATAGAGTGTTCTCTGAGGAAATTAACTACCCCAAGAGATCTTTAAAAATATCCAAATATGTGACAATATGGCTTATCCAGAAAGTTATGCACGGACACTTATGCCTAAGCCCCAGTCAGAGCCTGTCAGCTTTTTTGTCCCTCACTTGTAAATACAAGCCAATAACCAAGGATTACTGGATACCCTGTATGTCTTGTAGTATATACACCAAAACAATTTTTTTTTTGGGGTGGGGGAGCAAATTGAGGGAAACAGAGTCTATGCTCAGAAAAAAACTTCAAAAGTATTAACATTCCCAGAGATTTAAAAGATATTGCATATACAGTATAGCATAATATAATGTAATGAAGAATACTCAAACATTTTAAAGAATTTTTTAAAATGTGATCCTAATGAAAACTAAATAAAAAGATTTAAAGTTGAAATCTCCCACAAAATAGAATAAAAGGACAAAGATGGAAAACAGGAGAAAAGATGAAATTCAAAGGCATGTTCAGGTTCAATACCCAATAACAGGAGCTTCAGGCAGAATGAACAAAGAAATGGAAAATAAATTATTAATAAACTCAATCAAGAACATTTTCAGCACTGAAGGACATAATTTGCAGACTGAAAGAACCGAGTGCTCAGCATGCAAAGAGAACCACACTGGGGTAGAAAGGGATGATTGCCCCAATCCACTCCACACCCTTTGTCATGTAACAGTGCAGTGTTCCCACTAGAGTAGTTGTTAAACCTTTTCCCATTCCATGATCTTGAACTTGCTTATCTGACTTATGTGGTCGGCGGAAGGTTAGTTAGACATTATGCATGCTGATCCAAGTAAGAAGAGGAGACATATGTAGCAGAACTGAACTTGAACCACAACCCGTCTTTGCCAAACCTGGCTGAGCCCAGCCTACCCAGAGACTCACGAGCAAGGGGAAAATGCTTATAAACCATTGAGTTTTGAGGTCGTTTCTTACATGGCAACATAGCAGGAAATATCTTTCCTATACTTTCCCAGTTATAACACAGTGAAATTTCAGACATTGGGTCAAGGAAAAGATCCTACAAGCATCCACAAAGGAAGAAAAAAGACTGGTGTGAGATAATAGAAAAAATATATATATATTGGTCTCTACCCCTAGTTCCTACCCATAGAGCTCATAAAACTCTTGTAATTTCCTAAATGATAAGAACACTTGGGGCATCTTTTGTTCTAATATTTGGTCTTTGATTCCAGTTCCTGACAAAGAGCTCTTAGAGTCTGTGGAATTTTGGGGTGATTGGAATATCTTTTCTTCTAATAAGGTGGCTCTGGGTGGACTCCTGATGGGGGCTGGTCACCAGAAAGACCCAGCCATGATTAGATTGGAACTTCCAGCTCTACCCCACGTTCCCCAGAGAGAGGAGAAGGGCTGGATATGGAGTTAGTCATCTATCGTGCCTACATGATGAAGCCTCCATGAAAATCCCAGTAGGGATCGGGGAGCTTCCGGGCTGGTGCACACGTGGGGGTGCTGGGACAGTGGTGCACCCAGAGAGGGCAAGAAAGCTCCATGCTCCTTCCAACGTACTTGGCACTACGTATCTCTTCCTCCTGGGTGTTCATCTGTATCCTTTACCGTAACCTTTTAGGATAAAACTAGAAAACAGTAAGAAAACTTTTCCTGAGTTCTTCAAGCCATCCTAGCAAATTAATCCAACCCAAGGAGGGAGTCAGGGGACCCTCCAATTAATAGCTGACTAGTCAAAAGCATAGGTGACAATCTGGACTTACCATTGGCATCTGAAATCGGGTGAGAGCAGTCTTGTGGGACTGAGTCCTTCACCTGGGGGACCTGATGCTGTCTCCACGTAGATAGTGTCAGAATCGAGTTAAATTCTAGGACACACAGCTGGTGTTGCAGAATCACTTGGTATGAGAAAAACCCTCACACATCTGGTATCTGAAGTGTGTGAGTGGTGTGAGAATAAAGAAAAACCACAGAGGAAGACAGGTTTTTCTACACAACTGTTTTTTTTTAAAAAAAAGCATCTGACATGTCTGCAAACTTCTTAACAGTTACAACTGCAAACAAAAAGGCAACAAAGCAACATTTGCAAACTTCTAAAAGAATAAAGACATGTTTACACATGCAAGGACCCCATAATATTTCCCTCCTGTGCACCCTTATTCAGCAAGACACTGGAAATCATGCTCCATCAAAGTAAGAGAGTAAACTAAAAGAAGAATCTATGGACTAAGGGAAGCACTCTCTACTGGAAGAGAGAGGTAAAAAGAACTCCCAGGGATGATGGTCAAATGTAAGCCTGGGATAAGAGAGCTAAGTGCCAGGCATAGAGAGCACCAAGTTCAGAGCAGGTCAAAAATCTCCCAGAGACTTTGTCAGATAAATGAAACTGATAGAATATCAATGAAATTGATGGAGTATCTGGTGTGCCTGAATGTCTTATAGGTTATTTAGACAACTGGGGAATAATTAGGGATTGAATTATTGATAAGTAGAAAGCTAAGCAAATGAAAGAAAAACACAATTAACTCCAGCAACAATAAAAAAGCTGTGCAGGAAAGGGAAAATGATCATAGGTTAATAAATTGCTCAGCTGTCAACAGTGTTTGCATGGTCCTAATAATGTGAACCCTGAGTACTGATCTGAACATAATTATAATACAAATGTGTTAAGAGACAATTCTCCAAGGCGCTCTTGCATTTCTGCACCTCCTGTGAGTGAGGCGCTGACTGCCCTTCTGCACCATCTTTTCAAGGACAGTTTGTATAGTGAACAGCCTTGGAAGAGAAGAGATGGTATCTCCTTTTGCATAAATGGCAGGAGACTTACTAATACAATATAGATAAGGTCTCTTTCTGGAGTAAAGGTCAGGCCTGCTTACTACCCATTATAAAAGATTCAGGTTCCTAAAGTCCTTTAATATACCTCACTGCATGTCCAAGTGTTATCTGGCCTCTTGGCATCACCCTGGGGGCATTAGGGCATGGAGTACCAGTACAAAATGCTGATACTCTAGCTACTGATATTGCTATGTGTATTAAGCTCTCTGTTCTACTGGCATCCATAAAAGCATGGCAAGCAAACTCGTTAGCTTCACTGTAGCATAAAATCTTAGACCCTTCACACAATTTTTGACAAACTGTCTTTCAAAGGTAGGGAAATGAAAAACATAACATGAACAGTGACTGCAAAGGAAGGAAAAAGAAAGACATCTTCAATTTCAGTAGAGGGAAGTAAATAGATAAAACAGAAACATCGAAAAGTAGCAGTTCGAACTTTGAATCCTGGAGGTATCAAAACACTCAGCCAAAAGTGATGAAAGTAGTTGCCTCTGCTGAAGAAAAATGTAGTAAAGTCCTTGAGGAAAAGGATGGTGTCCACACGTTAAGCGGAAGACACTGGCTCTTGTTTAAAATAATAATAATCTATACCGTTGCACCAAAGTTTCTAGTGTCTTTGCAAAAGGGATTTGATTTGTCTTTTTGCCCTGCTTCTGTAAAAGTACTGATAGTAAAATAACCAAAATTGTTACCATCACAATTGTTATCGGTTACAAAGTACTCTCTGTTTTATGTATTTTAAGTGTTAACCCCATGAGATACTATTATCCAGATTTTATAGATGAGGAAACCAAGACACAAGTTAACAGACTCCCTTGATTGTACAGAATTTGACCTAGAGAGTCTGGTTCCAGAATCTGTACCATCCTGAGAATCAACAGCTACTTAAACTAGGTAGGACTCTGGTTGCAAGTGTTAAGAAGGGAAATATCTTAACCCAAGTAAACAAATTGTATAAAGAGAATAGTGTTTTCAGAGTAAACTGTATTAAGGTACTTGAACTCACTGTTTCTGACTCTTGTCTAAGTTCCTAGGTCTAGATGTTGGCCTTACTGCCTAAGGCTCCTCCAAGTGGCAGGATATAGGGCCTAATAATAACCTAACAGGCTATAATTCCAAAAAAAGCGTGAATGAAACAAGATACCACTACACACCTACAAAATAGCTAAATTCTGATCAAAACATTGACGACACTAAATGCTGGCAAAAATGTGGAACAACAGGAACTCTCAATCATTGCTGGTGGGAATGCAAAATAGTGGACAGCCACTTTGGAAGGTAGTTTGGCAGTTCCTTATAAAACTAAATATAAACTTTATCATACGAGCCAACAATCACGCCCTTTGCTAGTTACCCAAATAAGCCAAGAACTTATGACCACACAGAAACCTGTACACAGATGTTTATAGCAGCTTTATTCATAATAGTTAAAATCTGGAAGCTACCAAGATGGCCTTCGATAGGTGAATAGATAAACTGGTGCATTCAGACAACAAAACACTATTCAGTGCTAAAAGAAATGAGCTATAGCTAAATCAGAAGTTAGCAAACTACAGCCCATGGGCCAAATCTAAACCCCTGCTTGTTTAATAAATGTTTTGCTGAAACACAGGCATAAAAAATATATAAACAAATGAGCTACGAAGCCATGAAAGTACATGGAGAAAGCTTAAATGCACATTGCTAAGTGAAAGAAGCCAATCTGAAAAGGCTACATATTATATGATTGCAATTATGTAACATGCTGGCAAAGGCACAATGCTCTCTCTAGCTTCATGAAATGAAGCCAGAGAATAACTTTGATTGCCTCACTGATGTCACATGCTTGTCCCCGGCACTGTCCCTGTGGTCAGGAGGACGGGATATGCACTGACCAGCTTTGTGTCACATGCCCATCACTGTGGTTGGGGTAGGGCAGGAAGGGACATAGCTGGGTGTAGTTAGCAGCCTCACCAGAATCCTGAGTAGGGTGGGGGAGGAAGAGCTCTCCAAAGGGAGGTGGGAGGTGGGACAGAGCAGAGTGGTTCTCTTATCAGAAGAGAATGCTATGCAGATAAAACGAAAACAAACAAAAAAATGGCTATACATCCTCACCTGCATTATGTATTTGAAAGTTCTTTCATTTATTTTAAAAAGAAAAAGGACATTTATCATTTTCCAGCTTATAAAATGTGGTACAATTGGGAAGGATGACTAGTCAGTGGGAAAACAAGGGTTGAGAAGCAAAAAAAAAAAAAAAAAAAAGAAGGGAACTTAAGGGGGCATTAAAAAAAAATACATGGCCTTTCCTACCAGGTATGGAAAAAATTAAATTATTAGGTTATATTTATATAAACTGGAACAATTTTCTTCATTAAATAATATTTTTATAGAAAAACATAACCATGAGACCTAGTTCTAGCAAATGACATGGGAAGGAGTGTTCTGTGTGACTTCCAGGAAAGTTAGTTTCCTGATCAGATGAGGATCTTTCCCTGCCTGTAACGTAGACCTTAGACCTAGATGTCCAGCAGCCATCTGGCAAGCATGAAGGCAAAAGCCACCCACTAAAGATGGTAGGACGGAAAGACGGAAGAAACCTGTGTCCCCAGTGGCATTGCGAAAGCCCCTTATCAGCCCTAGACTTCCTACGTGAGAAAAAAATCCAAAACTTACTTGCTCAAGCTGCTGCGGTTAGGTTTCTATTACATCCAGTAGAACAGTGATATCTTAAATGATAAATAACTAACATCACTTTTATCCCTATTTGTAGACGTTACAAGTTTCATATTTATATTAAAAACACAGATCCCTCTCACCATTTTCCACCTAGGACTAACTTTATGTATTTTAGACATCTGATTAAGGATCCACTGAGTGGTTGTGGGAAGCTGTCTGTTTGGTCTAAGAATTGAAACTGAGATTTTTGACTGGATCAATACCATTTTCAACTAAATGACTAAATGAGTTAAACCTCATCCCCGCTTCTAATTTTTATAAAATATATGTACTAGCATGGCTTTATTTTGAAAGGGGCATGATTCCTTTCTATGAATTCCTACTATTCTCAATCCTGTGTGTGTGTGTGTGTGTGTGTGTGTGTGTGTGTGTGTGTGTGTAATCAATGCATTTCTATCAGTAATAGGTAATAAAAAACATCATTTCTCATTAACTTTTTATTTTTAACTTAATTTTACAACAAAGGAACAGAAAAGTAGATTAAAAAAATACCATAGCTGTCAATTTAAAATTTTAAGTGAGGTTTTTGTTAAACAAAGCACTATATCCTATACTTACATCTTTACTTGTATATATAAGAACTGTGTGCAAAGTGCTTCTTGACCTATAAAATAAGACTTTGGAATAGGATACAAATGGTTATCCCTAAGAGTTAGTTACCCCCGAATGCTTGTAATGAATCAAAACCGCTTACATTCTTAATTTGCATTTTATTTCTTTATATACTAAAAGAAAAGCCACTATTTTCTGATACCAGATGGATATCTAATTTTTTATAATAATCCCTGATCCACAGGGCTAAACTTTATTTTTACATATAATTCAGTTATTTGCTTCATTCTTTTCCCTAAATAAGTAGAGGACAGTTTTTTAAAAGCAAATATTAGTAGATCCCTTTAAACAGGCATTTTAATTGAGATGAAATTAAAAAAATAAAAAACAAGTTACATGAAAGGAAAAAAATAAGGACAAAGTCTTGGTAAAAGTAAATTGAATTCTAACATTTTTTCCCTCAGGCAAACAAAGACCCACTCTTTATGGTAGGGATGGATTATTTCCTCTTACTGAAAACACTCTGAACCATGATGTTTAATCTGACATCATACACACCAATAATGCTTAAAATTATTTGTTACTAAGACTGTGAATTTGAGAAATCTTTAAAGTACACAGGTACATCTAAATAAACAAGGAGTTTTAGAAGGTATACAGGAAGAATAATTCCAAACAAAGCCTTTAAGGATCTAAGTTGTAACCTTCTATTTAGTTTAAATGTGGGAGGTGGGGGAGAGACATTTAAATTTACATTAGTTGGGTATGCTTTATTCATATGGAAGCATATGGCCTGCTAGCTTGCAAATCCTTTTACTACCTCTGTGAAATAGGTATTTCTCAAATACCATACCCCGAAGGGAAAACTGAGGCACTAAGAGGTTAAGAGTCCAGTCTGTGTAGTTTACCAGTTGCAGAAAAGTGGTTTTTATGTTTCCTTTTTGACCTTTGTAAAAACAGTATAAATAAGTTTTTTCATTTTATATTTCAAAGCACCCTATGAAGCAGAAACAAGTTATCCTCAGTTAAAGACAAATGATTATAAAGGGATAAATGTACAGGATTGAGTAAAAATCTTATTAATGATCTGCAGGCTCAGAATAAACTTTTAAACCTACTTTACCCTTATTCTTCATTATTTCCATTAGCAGGTTATGTCTATTCTGTGAATCATTTGTATAAACTAAGCCTTGTATATAGGGCTGTACTTTATAATAATGGTGTCTGAACATTAAAATCAGAGCTTTGAATGACCAACAAAGGGCAGCCCACCAAGTGGATGTGGAGAAGACTCTTTCAGCAGTGTTCTACTCCTTGCCATGGCAATGCAGTGACTAAGACAATCAATGTAATCTCACTTGAAATTCACTCCTGGTTTGTAGTCTTTCTCATATTTTAGAAAATTAAAAACATCCACTTATAAATCTGATCTCATCATCACACCTGTACCTAAGGAACTTATATTTCTCTACGGGAGACAATCAGGTAAACATGTTACCAAACAATAATTAATAATTTAATAATTTAATGTCCTTCAAGTTCAAGGGTAGGGTCTATCTATGTACGCTACTTATAACCTAGTTGAGACTGATTATTCAAGTATCAACAATATTAGTCCTTAAAACGTTATCATTGTGTAGTGCAAAATATATATATGTGTATATATGTACACAAACCAAACTACTGGACAACAAAAAGAAATGTAATCACAAACTAAGATTTTCTTGTGAGTGCCAGAATCCTTTTCATTCCGAGGTCATCCAGGCCCAGTAGTCTTCTTGAGTAAAATACCATTTTCTTCAGTTCAGTTTTCTTTAAAAAGAAAATAAAAACCAATTTCCAATGAATAGAAATGCAACTTGAACATGAAACACATCCCATACCAAAGAATTCTCTGAATGCTAACATAATCATAATATTCAAATTCAAAATCCATACAATTACAAATGATCCTTATGAAATTACTTCATGTGACTTACACATAGCTCAATAGGAAAGATCCAATTGCAAGTGCTGACATCATTAGTTTTTAATAAATAATTGAAATGTACATTCTTCTGCTCATAGTTCTCAATTCTCACCCTTTCTAGTTGGCTGGTACACAATTTGGATTTTTTCAAATTATTTCATAATTTTATCAAAGTGGCAAAGCTTAACAAAACTGCAGAATGTTGATAGATACTACTTTCCAGGCACTGTGCCAAGTACCAGGGAGTCAAACATATATGAGGCAGCCCTCTAAAGAGCTCTAGTTTAGCTGACAGGGGCAGGGTAACATATAAACCTACAACTCAGGTATGTATAGTGTGACGGTTTTAATGACAGCAGAGTCAACAAGCTGTCAGAGAAGGGTGAGCTTGTTAGCACAAGACACAGCAATCACATAACACCCGAGTTCTGGGAAAAGTCAGCAAAAAAATCTCTATACCCTCTCAGCACTCAAGATGTCAAAATGCCTGAAACTGTCTCATCGCAGATTCATTCCTCTTCCTCTGTAGCAATGCTCCTAGCCAACCCACTGGCAGGAGTGGTATTTTAAATAATTGGATCATTCCTTATCCTCTGTCACAATCTTCTTATGTACACCTACCTCCTTGGTAGGAGTGACATTTTAAACAAAAAAGATCCATTTTTATATAATAGAAGACCACTCATGGCATGAAGAAAAAAGGCCTGGAAGTGATAGAATCGTGGGTGGTACTAAAGACTAATGCACAAGGGAGATTTTGACAGATATATTAGCTGGAAAGTGCCTGAACAGTTAGCAACTTTTATCAAGAACACACGTGATACAATTACAACACAAGGTCCTTTACAGATTTACCAAAAAAGCACAAAACTTGGGGCTATGAACCCTAATATACATTATTCTAGTGCAACAAGGAAACAGAATAAACAGAAATCACTATCTTTGAAACTTCAGAATGTTTTTCAGGCTCTTAACGAGATTTTTTCTCCTTTTTTAAAAAATTCACTTGCAAAATGTGAGGTATGGCGTGTAAGAAGAGTTACAACAAAGAACAGATCAGGGAATAGGAATAAAATTCTGCCTTTGCCTTTGTGGCTGTACTGAGATTCTTTCCCCTCCTCAGAAGTTTGGGCCTGCCTTTTTGGACCAGCCCCATCTTCCCCAGGCTCCATTTGATAAATGTTTATTCCCGAGATCCTCCTCACCCCTATTCAGTTTTTGCTGATTACCCTCTTACTGAAAGCTCAGTATTTTCAAGGAAACTCTATGACAGCAATATATGAATATAGACAGACTGATAAAGAAAACTGGTTAGAAAAAGTAACAGATTAATAGTAGTCTTCTGGACTTAATATGTCTGCTTTTAACTAGTAATTAACTCTTCAATAATTTTAATTGAATTAACAGGTTAGATAACTGGGGAAGAGATGGCACCACAGGAGGCTGTTCAGGGACTATTTCTGAACAAGTCTGCAAGTGTTGCTTTTTGTACTGCATTTAGAAAGAATGTTTTTCTAATCCACTGCAGAGTGATGTGAAGAAATCTCTTTTATATACTGGAAAAAATTAAGCAGTGGACTGTAAGTATTACCTTTAATGTGAAAAAAATTTTTTTTAAGTTTACCACAATAGCCACTTATTTTACATATGTATAGGACTATCTCAGTGTCTGTGACCAGATGCACCTTTATTAAATAAAATGAAAGCTTTTCCATGTCATATGGTACTTCGCTTGCCACCCTGCCAAGAATGGGCATTCAGCCATGCGTGCAGCACGTTTACTGAAAGCCTACACTGTACTAGGGAATGGGGGACAGGATGGTCCCTTTTATAGTAAGGCGAACCCCCTTCTGCCCACACTTTTCCATCCTAACAGGATTTCTAGATCTTTTCTTCATCTCTAACACAGACCTATCTCCTCTAAACCATACATACCGCTCTCTAACCTCCATTCCTATTAACTGTCAGATTAAAACTGTAAACCCTGCCACTTTAAAAAATGCCTAAAATCCCCTCAAGGCCATAATTTATTTCCAAATCAGATATGGCTCTATCTCCAAAAACAGTTAATGTGTTATATATACATATATATTTATATATACACACATACACACACACACACGTTATGTATACACATATATATACACATATATACATATAAGCAAAAAACACATAAAAACTATCTCATCAGAATGCAGTCGCACAGTGCTAAGTAATTTGCAATTTGAAAGGACTGTAGCCATGTTAGGTGTTGCTAACATACAGTGGAAAACTTGATAAAGATTCAATAATAACAAAGAGGAAAGTTTAAAACAGTAAGGTACATTTAAAAAAATAATTTTAGAAAAGCTGCAATTTTTGTTGACTGATAAAGCAAATTACAGTTTTGTTCTTTTAGTCTTTTATAAAGTGACAAGCTGCATCAACCTTGAGCATAAAATAAACTATTAACCAAAATAAGCTTTAGGTTTTTTTGTCTTATGCCAAATTTCTGTACCCTCTGATTCCCCACTTTCTACATTGGAAACATGAAAGGGAACTTTGAAATGCATTGCAAAATATGTAAACACCTGCCTTTACTGCCACTGTCCTCTGCAGCTTAAATCTAGTATTACTACACGTTGAAAAAAAAAGGTTTGATACTTTTTTCCTCCTATCATCAGGGAAATCAGAATTTAAAACACTGTACAGCACTAAACTCAACCATCAAAGGAGAAATGTGAAATGTGTGAAAGAAGAAAAGAAAGGATTTAAACTGAGGTCTACATCTCAGCTGAAATGCACATACACCAATGGATTAGAAAGGGGGTAAATAACACTGAGAAAGCAACTTATGCTTCTGAAATCCTATTAACGTTTTTTTCCACATGGGCAAGTATATTTCTAGAACATTAATGTACTAGAAAACTTAACTCATTTATGAACATAAATCAAACGGTCGTAACATAAGCAAAGAACAAGGAAGACTGAGACTATTCACCCAATGTCATGTGCATGTCGGTTTCTACTAGAAAATATTATAATTGAAGCACTTACACTAACGTGATGATAATCCCTTCTACATTTGAGAAGGGTAAATGTTTGTTTTTTGCTTTTGTTATCAAATGTAATAATTAGAAACTTGGGTTCTATAGTAGAGGAACAACATATCCATAATTATTTAAACATGCAGATTTTTAAAAATGTTTTTCTACTCACATATTTAAGAAAGCACTTAAAAATTTTATTATCAAATATCCTATTTCTTTTCCCCATCTGTGCTGCGTAATGGAAAATGGTGATAAAACAACAAAAACATAATCAGTGAGGCCATCACTGAGGTAAACAGCTGTCTACCAATCCATGGAAAGTAATTAAAATTGTTTATATAGTCTCCAAAAAAATACTTTAAGGATTTTCTTGAACCCAAGAATTGTAGGCTCAAGTTATTCCTAATTTAGACATTCTCAGAGCACTTTCAAGGTATAGGGAGCATGCAAGCATCCAATATCTTAGCAAAGGGCCCTAAATAAACATGACTTTAACATGCTATTTCCTCATAAGCCATAAAACTGAAGCCTATAATGGTTTTCTTGTTGTTGCCCAAATCAAAGGTGTACAACCCCAGCAGATGCTCTCAAGTGAAAAAATTTTAAGTCTAACAAGTACCTAGAAATCCACCAGATATCATTTCCAAGGTGGTTTCAGTCTCAGTATCAGTATAGAATGTTTAGTATGACAATATATCTATAAAATTGAACCTATCCCTTTGGCCACTGCTAAAAGTTCTGTCTTCTCTAAGAGCTGACACACCACTCTGAATTATAAAACTATAGTATTACCTTCTCCTTTTTTGATAATATAAATACACCAACCACTGGGCAATAAAAGGCCATATAATAGCAAAAGTTAATGCACCAGGAGATATCTCGAAGGGCCACCATGATGGTCTCTGAGAAAATAAAATGAGATGGTCACCAATCTATTACATACTGCATGTGTAAACTTAACAACACACTTCATAATTTTGAAAATATATAACTAATAATAAATCTGCTAAAGATAGGGAGATATTCTGTATTTCAGAGTATAATTTAGTATGTAGACTCAGAAGTACTTCAGATGTAAAGAAAAAAAGAAATCTATTTTTAACTTCAAAGTTTTACAGGGACAGTCAGTTCATTCGGAATACTTTAAGGACCCCACATAATATAAATAGACAGTAATGTGTTTGAAACTATGGCACTTAGATTTAAGAAAGGAATTTCTTACCTGTGAAGGAGGCTGATTACTAGTCTGTAATGTTGATGACTTTGCCTATAAAGAGAAATGAAAGGATTTAACTTTGACAAATGAAAAAATAGAAAACAGTAATTTTTCAATTTCCTAGCTTAAAAAGTGAAATATTAGTTTATTCTCTTTTTCTGCTAATTATGCTTTGATTATCCTGAAACCCATATTGACCAAATGAAAAGGTCCCAAAAGTTACCAGACAAATAAATGCCCCTGACATATTTTATAGTTCAAATTTTAGAAAATTATCAAAATAAAACTCCAAATTAGCCTAACCATTCTTTTATATTCTTATTAAATTATCTAATCCATTTCTCACTCATTAATTTCCATATAAATACCAATTTACAAACACATTTGAGAACTACAGTCTTCATTATTAATTAAAATTGTAAAGTTTATGTGAATAATATACAAAGATCTGTTTTGGAAATTCATGATATGTTATAGCAAAAGAGGTAAGACAAATGAACTGTTAATGTTGTAGGGTGTTTAAAATTTTTTTCAGCTTTATTTAGGTATAATTGACAAAGTTTGTATATATTCAAAATATACAACTTTATTTGATATATGTATGTCTATATACACACACAAACACACACATTGTGATTACCATAATCAAATTAATTAGCACATCCCTCACCTCACATAGTTACCTTTTATTTGTGGGGGGCATGAGGGGTGAGTATTGTAAGTTTTTTAATGAGAAATATAAACTAAGCAGAATATTTTCAAACTAAGAAACTCAGATTCCAATTTGGCTCATCCCAAATGCTAATTTCTTTAGGCTAGGTGTTAGAAACTTATTACTTCAGTTTCTCCATTTATTATAACTTTAGAGAAATGGTATGAAGATTAATGAGATCGTTCATTCAGTAAATCTTTATTGAGTGTCTATTATATACCAACCACTGTTCTTGGCATTAGAGATACAACAGGGAGCAAAATGACAAAAATCAATGCCCTGCTGTAGCTTATAATATAATGGAAGGATACAGATAATAACACATAAATCAGTATGATATACAGTACATCCAGGTATTGATAAATGCCATAAAGAAAAATAAAAAAGGGAAGGGAGAATGGGAAATGTCAGAGGAGGGGAGGGTAGGAAGCAGGAGTGGTCAGGGATGGCTTTGCTGGCATTTGAGCAAGGCTTAAACAAAGAATAACTGTAAACTATGTGTATAACTGGAAGAACAGCCTTCTGTACAGAGGGAACAGCAAGTGCAAAGACCCAGAGTCAGAGGGAGACTGCTGGTAAGTGTGTACATAGCTCAGTATGACTATAAGAGATTTACCTTAATGGCACTTCTCCAGACATAATGGAATATAGGTAGATTTACAAAATTGGGCTCCCAGGTATCTGATGACTTATCCAAGGTCACATTACTCTATGTGATTTAGAATGGAATTTGAGGTGACCAAATCCCAGCATGATGATACAACTACTCTTCACTAAAGCAGCAACTACTAACAGATACTAAGACAGAATCAGAATAAATGGAATTAGTGAATTTTTTTCCTAAGTAATAAATGGTCTGGAAAGGCAAATGAAGATCTCCAAAGACCCTTGCATACACCTAAGAAGTAATAGGCACTACCCGTGTAATTAGCACTATGATTTTTTTGCTTTAATATTTATCCATACATATTATTAAAGAAAAAAATTCAATGATACTTGTTAAAGCATGGTAAGGAAGCTTTATTCAAGGGAGTAGAGGCTATAGGTATAGTAGGGACCAGTGCAGCGGAGGGATTGGGATCAATTCCCAATATAGGAGGGGCAGGCAGGAATTCACAGTCAAGGAGTAGGGTGGGGATCAGTGGATGGAAAACTACTAAGAGGAAACATCAGAGGTAAGGGAGATTCTTTCTAAACCTACCTAACAGGATTCTTGCTGAAGATAGGCCAAGGTGATGAGATCACCTGGAGACTGTGAAGGATGGGGAGTCCAATCAGATATTGAGTGTGAGAGGTTCTGGTTAAAAAGGACTTAGCAGGATGCTTGCTAAAAGCATCCTGGATTTTATAAGGAAGGCATAATCAGATAGCCTAAGAGAAGGTTCAGGAGCCTGACTAAAGTTTGATCAAGCGATGAATCTTCGTCACTATCAAGTAGCTTTTGTGTAGCTTTTACATATTTAGAAATTCTATTATCATTCTATTACTATATTAAAAATAAGGATTACTAAATTTTTGGAAAATCATTCTGAAGGGAAAAATCTTACATAATAATAACCATTGCAAAGAAAATATGAAACAATGAAGTATTTAAATTAGGTTCTCTCTAAGGCTGTGAATGTCCTAAGGGAAGAAACCAAGCTGTTTTACAATCATTGTTGTCATCATCATCTCACATGACAGTACTTAAGCGCTTAATATGTTCTGAGCACCATACTAATAAGCATTCCATTTTATCCTCTGAACAAGCTTATGAGGGAGGCATTACTATTTACTTTTTATAGCTAAGAGAAGTAAGGCACTGAGGTTAAGAGACCCGGCCCAAGACTACACAGTAAGTGGTAGGGTTTGAACCCAGGTAGTTTGTTTGAAGGTCTGCTACCCGGTGCTCTCCCTACTTCCATGTTTGTTTTCGTTGCCTGGAAAAGTATCTGGTACGTGGCCCTTCAACAAGTATTTACTGAGTGAATGAATCTAAGGAACTATTTTACAAAAAATAATATATCTGAGGCAATTTACTCTGTGCAAAGTATACTACACGAGAAACTAGGACTTGAGTTACAGACCCGGCTCTGCCACTAACGCATGTGTCCTCTCGTTATGCCAGCTTCTCCACCTGCTGAACTAAGGGTGCTGAGCTAAGTCTCCTTCAGATCTACAATCAAGTGCTATCCTACCATCAATTTATTATTTTATTTATGCAAAGTCACCATGAAAATTTTTATTCAAACATATGAATTATGCACATTTTAAGGGGAAAAGTCCCTTAAAATGTCAGAATCTTTGTAAAGTTTGTTCTATGTAAGACAAGTGTGAAAAAGAAAACTTCTTTTAAAAATCAAAAGGATTTCTAGCAGAATTTAAATACCATTAAAGACATTAAATACACATAAAATATTCTTTTAAAAAAAAAATCACAGAACAAGAAAAGACAGACTACCAGAACAATATGTTCAATAATACTAAATTAACAAATGAGATTTCTGGCATGGGGTTAGCTCTTTTTTTTTTTTTTGCTTCCTTTAAGATAGTTCTGTATTAATCTAGGGATAGTCTGTCTGAGAGGATCGTGGGCCTAACTTACTCAAGCTAATATAGAATTTTCTTATTAATGAAAGATACAAATAAAATAGTTTAACATCAACAACCTGTACTTACATGGACAAATAAGATAATGTCATTTATTTAAGGCACTATCCTTAACCTCTTTTTCATTATAAACCCTGTTGAAGACAACAAACCTTCTTTCTTCAAAAATGCAAAAATTAAACAGAAATTCCCATGTTATTTTAGGTCCCAAAGGTCTACAGATTCCTAATCTAAGTGATAATAAAATGTAACTGAAAATCACTGAGATATATATAATTATGAAACCTTGAAATAATATAAGTAAAAGGTAAGACGTTCAGAATGGTTGTTTAAAAGCCTACAGTGTTAGTTTCTTTATATATATCTATATGTCTACATTTAATGTGTTATCCTGTAATGGACACACACCTTCTTTAATCCCTATAAATTCTTCTTAACATTTGTTATAGCACAATGCTTCAATATTGTTAGCAAGGTCAACCCACAAGGCTAGCTCCTCATTCTTTTCTCCAACCAACCTGACTAAAGCTAGAACGAGTTAGGGACACGTGGCACAGATCACCAGCAGCCATTTGAAAGCTCTGTAGCTGAGTCCAGGGATTATCATAGCCCAGTCAAAACTGTGATCCAAGTTGAACTGTCCCTTCCTATGAACCCTTTTCCCTTTTTTCAGTACTCCTCCATATTCGCCTGTTATTCGGTATAGGATAGTGATGTGCCACAGCAGAAAGAGCGATGCCCTCAGAGATAGGATGTCTGGGTTCTGCTTGCATGTCCTCAACGATGAACTGTGCTGCCTTTTCAAAGGCTGAATACCTTTGATGTTCCAGGGTCAAATAACAGTGGAGGTCAAACTACAACTCCACACTACTTCTCTGGCTTTAAAGTCAGACCCTAAAACTAATTACACTAAAGAGTTAGTAACAATATATTATCTCTACAGCATTTTAAGAAGAAGTCAAGATAGGGGACAATGCTTCCTACAAAAGAATGAGTCTTTAATGAACTCCAGGGCATTAATTATTGTCTCTATTCGTTCCTCATATTGAACTATTTAACATCTCTTATTCTTCTAATACCAAGCAACTTACTCCTTCCCTCAAAATGGTACTGCAAATTTTACACATTGAAAATTTTCTATTTTGAAACTGGTGTTGCGCTTTTGGGTCAGTCTTTTCTTAAGTAATATTTTCAAAAGTAGGTTTTATTTTTTTTTAACCATTAAAATACACAGATTTGTGTGAGTCTGATCAATACAGACTACACACTGTTGTACACAATCAACAAGTAGAAGATGAATTGGAAGCTTACCTGTGAGGCCATTGCTGTTTCCAGTTTGTGAAGTCTCTGAAGGACATTCTGCATGTCTTCCTGTAGTCGCATGAGCACGAGGGCAATCTGCTCATTAAGGCTGCCTCTCGTCCCTCTGTCTGAACCCCAGCGTTCCCCGTCACCTCCACTTCCCACGTGCTGACTCTTGGTTCCTTCACTCAAATGTTGCATCCTATGCCCTATTTTAAGAGAGCAAAATAGGTTAGTTGTAAATAGGGAGTGTTTTATTCATTTTCCGCTGTTATTTCTTTGAGATTTAAATCTCCTGAGTGGAATGGAAACCATCAGGAAGCACACAAAGTAAATCACTGGGATCAAAAAGTAAATACGTAAACTTCTATTTATATTGATATATTCTTAAGCTTTTTCTAAGGTTTTATAATATACTTAATATACTACTACATGACTAAATGCATATAATTCACAGGTAATATATACAGATATATTCAGAGTGCATTCTCAAAAATCTTTTAACAATAAAGTAACAAGACTGAAAATATATGAAGATTGTTGAGTATTAAAAGCTACACTAAGTAGCTATATTTTCCTTTTTGGTCACTGTAAACCTCCCAAAAAGTTTTTAAATGTTTTTATTTTTATAAATTCCATTATACTTATAGAGATATTGAAATTTCATTACTTTTACAATTTTATTATATATTCATCCATTCTTTTCCTATGCTTACA
The DNA here is from genome assembly GCA_004027375.1 of Macroglossus sobrinus. Lineage (NCBI taxonomy): Eukaryota > Metazoa > Chordata > Mammalia > Chiroptera > Pteropodidae > Macroglossus > Macroglossus sobrinus. Next base: position 631,819 of record PVKZ01000528.1, on the reverse strand, counting down.
TGTACAGAATTGGCATTACTCCTTATGATTTTGTATCCTACCTTAAAAAAATTATAAACATTTACCTGCATCATTAAATTTTATTCCAAAACATTGAAATGGCCACATAAACTCCCTAGTAAGACATGAAGCAATTTATTTGACCATTTGCCACTTTTGCATAGTTAAAATGATTCCAAATTTTTGCAGTTACAAATAACATTGCAATGAATGTCTTTGTATATAGTTTTATCCAAATTTCTACTGATTTCTTTAAGACAGATAGACTCATAGAAATACTGGGCCAAAGGTAACCACTTTATCAAGCTTCTTAATGAGTGTTGTTATTTTTCAGAAAAGCTGAAAGCTTTATACTGCAGTATATAAAAGGTACTACCGTGTTACCCTACCCTTGCAGAAATGGAATAGTACAAGTTTTTACATTTGCTAATGTAACGGGTAAGTTTTGTTTGCTTTGTTTTAAATAATAAACAATAAATGGTCTACCTGACTGCCACCTGACATCCTGGAACTCTAAGGCAGCAGCATTCCCTAAGCTGAACTACAGGCAGTGTTTGGGTTGTCAGAGAAGCATAATTGGAGCTGTTTGCCAAGTTAAACCCCAAAGAGTACACTGAGGTGCTTGATGCCATTTTCAAGAAGATCTCTACTTTTACATCAAAATGAAGTAAATTTTGAAGTGGTTCTTTCAGACCACTTTAGCTATTAGTATGGAATTTATATAGGAAAAAAATGTGGAAAGTCCACTTTGAGGCTTAGTTTTCTCCTGCACCCTTAAGAGCTTGAGATATTCTGTGAAGGCCTGTCTTTGGGTACTGATGATGGCAGAAAAGTATTCCTATCTCTGCTCACTTTACTATATCCTGTAATATTCAACTTTCAAAGCAGCCTTCACAAAGCCAGGATTACTCAGATCATTCCTTTGTTATGTTAATCCCCACCTCCAGTCACTCTGTCCAAATACCCTATTTTGTTTTCTTCAAAGCACTTACCACCATTCGCAATATATCTGAATTGTTTGATTATTCACTGTCAGGTCCCCTACACAAGAATGCAGTGGAGGGACTTTTCTTCTTTACAGCATCCCCAGGACCCAGAACACAGCCTGACAAAGAGCAGGTGCTCAATATTTGTTTAGTGCTCAGGCAGATTTACTACAAAGTTTGCCAAGCTTAACTTTCAGGGTGTGCCACTTGTACAGGACCCTGTGATTGCTAGAAGTTGCAGTGTATTGCAGGTGAGGTAAAGTCAGGTTGCAAACAGGAAGCCTTTCATATATATATGTGATAAATTGCCTAAAGAAAGAGACCTGAATTCAAGACTCTAGTAATATGCTGTGACCTTCCTTTTCTTAACTAAATATTCATAATTTTGTATGTGTTCAAATGGCTATTTTTTTAAACTATAATTTAATACCATTAATTCTTTTTTCTGCTATATCTTAATTTGCTTTACTTTTGTATATTTTTCAACCAGATACACCAATAATCTTTAATTTTTTATGACCTCATGAAATTAAACAGGGATTTTTCTTTTCTCCAAGTGTACAATATAATGATTCGATATTTGTATATAGTGTGAAATATTCAGCACAGTAAATCCAGTTAACATTCATTATCATACACAGTAAGACTTTTTTTCTCATGATGAGAACTTTTAAGATCTACTCTCTGAGAGAACGTAGTCAATAATATTGTAATAGCCATGTATGGTGCCAGGCGGGTGCTAGACTTATCAGGGGAGATCACTTTGTAAACTCTATAAATATCTATCCACAATGCAGTACATCTGAAACTAATATACTGAATGTCAACTATAATTGAAAAAATTTTTAAAAGATCTACTTTTGGTAATTTTCAAATTATCATATAGTATTAACTGTAGTTACTATGCTGCACATTATATCCCATGACTTACTTTATAAGTAGAAGTTTGTACTACACCTTTTGACTCCCTTCACTCATTTTGCTCATCCTCCAATCCCATACCCCTTCCCACCTCTGGGAACCATCAATCTCTTCTCTGTAAGATTCCATGAAAGTAAGATCATTTAGTACCCAACTTTCCATTAATTCTCTTTTTTGCTAATACCTATTCATTCTTTACTATAAATAATTAAAAATTATTTCCTTTTCTTCCCCGTTCAACTCTCTAGTCAGAGAGTTGATCACATTACCCAATCACTTTACTATTCTTAATGTTTACCTTTGTGTTGTTAAATGTTCTTTTATCTCTACCTCAAAAAATGTATAAAAGATGTAAAAATATAAACGTTTTCCCCTATGCCTTCAGAGGACACAGTACTGTGCCTTGTGGAATCAAATGGGAGAACTAGACACAAAGAAAAATGGTCAGATGTATTATACGAATAAATTTTAACATTCCCTTTGCAGGTTGATAGTTCTAATACTCCTATCTAGACCCTCCCTGTTTCACTAATAATCAGTGAGAACATAAGAGAATACACACCTCTCCCTCGCCTGACACTGGAGAATTCCTCATTTTCTCCACCTCGCTTCTCACGGTGTGGTGCTCCGCTGTTACTCCTGCCATCTTCTCCGCCATGCTTTACTTCACCTTTTCTTTCCACCGCTACCACCTGCATGTCCCCAACGCTGCCATTCTCAGGATATACTTGAACATCTTCAGGAAAACCAGGATTTTCCAAGGGCTGATTGAGATCACTACCCAAGTAATATCGAAATGGTCCATTGTTTGATGTAAAGCTGTCTAAAGACTATAAATTTAAAATACTGAGTTAAAAGCTATAGGCAAAATTATACACCACAAAGTGTTAATGATAATAGAAGAATTACTATTTTTACGAAATGTTTTTTTCATGTTATTACAGAAAATGTTATTTTTCTAAAAAACTTCTTCATATTCTGCCTCTTATACGTAGGGAAGAAATGGGAGAGAAATGATTCATTTATAATGAAAGAATTGAAAAGTTATGGCAATGAATTATTCTTGTGAGTCAGTCATTTGTCCAAGAAATATTTAAAGGAATGTTTAAATTAATGAGAAATTTTAAAATGGGGAAATCATTGAAAAAAGGAAAATGTTCGAATCATAATAGGCAAACAATAAATGTGGTATTAGTTAATCACCAAAAGAACTTGAAAACACCTTGATTCTCGAGGATTCCAAAACTGATCAGAGACATTAAACATATTTTTTTAAAGCCTTGGTGAGGACAATAATGTGGCAGGGCTATATTTTATCTAATAGTTTCCTTCAGGAAGGGACATCTGCATCAGGGTTCAAAGGATGTGCAGGAGTTAACTCAGTGACGGGGCAGGTAAATGGTGAGTTACATTCCAGCGAAATGAATGCATGGATGCTGGTTCTGGAAGAGAGAAGGGGAAGGGACTTAGAGGGTGGTATGAGAAAAGTCCAAACAGGACAGTGGTGTGAACAGAGAGGCCAAAAAGGTAAGCAGGAGCTAGATTAGGCAGAGCCCCATGAAAGATTTTGGTCTATCGACTGATTTACAGAGAAAATAGGAGCAATTTAGTATCTAGAATTTTACTGAGATTAACTCTCTGCAGTCCTTTTTCACCAACTTTCCCCAAACAAATCTTTTAAAAAGAAAAAATAAATAAAGGAAATCTGTATTTTTATCACTTTTCATTTTTCACTAATTGCAGCTCTTTCTCAGTTTAGCCTCCTTACCACTATTCTTCCCATCTACACTACTCATTTTCGTTTGACCTGAGTTAAAAAGGATTTTTTGTTCATTTGTTTTTAAAATCTGAGAAAGCTAAGAGGTAAATTCAATTGCATTATGAATTTAAAACACACACACACACAAACACACACACACAGAAATAAAGTTAAAATCATTACTTGAGGGAGGCAAAAATAAATGATTTTCTGAAAGACACACTTGAATTGTGTTAGAACAGGGGTGGGAAACTATTGGGGGGAAGATACAAAACCACCAAACATAAATACAGCCGTCAAAACCATTCTCATCATAATTAGAGAAATCTGTCAAAGAGAAAAAACAATTCAAGTACTTTTAATAAATATTTTCAAATGTTAGCTTCCAAAATTCAATCTTAATTACCTGAATTCTGAAAAGTATGTCCACTCAAAATTTAGTTCAAGATATTAAAGTCAATGTGAAGAACAGATTTGTTGGAAAATTATTTAATTTTTGAATATTTATCAATGTTTCAAACTTAGGGCTTAGCATAAGGAGTACACCTTCTACTTCTCCATCTCACCTCTCAGAATATTCATAAATATGAATGTTTTAAATTATAATATTTAGATGTCATTTTTTGAATATTCAGGAACTTTTAAATTCACAATTTAAAATACAAATATTTAAACATTTTAGAAGTATGTTTTCAAAGCGAACAGCATGTACATCTGCTATTAACAGAAGTTATGCGCTGAATTCTGATATATACCACTTTGAAAACTTATCAATTAAAAAATGTCATTTTTACCTCTTCTTGTCCAAATTGCTCCATGGAATCACAGTAAACTTCACTGTCTGAATCACTTGTCAAATGCTGAATTCCTGAAATATCTTCAACATGATCATCATTTATATCTAAAAATGAATATATGTCCAGGTCGAATAATTATTCTCTAATTGAAGAAAAAGGCATATATTCCATTTTCAAAATTTATTAGCTCTATGTTATTTCACACTGGGAGACAAATTTGATTTACCAAACCACACGTCTTTTCTTTTAACTTACCAAAACTTTAAACTTGGTAATTTTTATTTGGAAAGATAACAAAGTACTATATCATGGAATTATACAAAGACACTGCCCAAATCAAAACTTGCAAAATTTAATAACCTTGTAAGAGAAAAGTAATAACCAGGAAGGCCTAAAACTGAATGCAACTAGGCAAGTTTGGTTGTTACATTAAGAAATTGTAATTCTTAGTGTCTTGGCTAAATTGAAACAATGTTAATAACTCACTACATACAAATTACAGGCTCACAACTAGAGCTCTAAGATATGAAAAAAGTATAACTTATCTTTCTGATTAGAGAAGAAAGGTATCATATAATGAGGTTTAAATTAAAAGGAACATAGGAATAGAAGTAAAAATTGCAAAATTTTAGTTTAAAATGCCATACAAAAACAATTTAATAATCTCAATTAAAAGTACAAAAGCCCTGGCCCTAATTCACTGTCTTTCAAAAAAATAAATCTTTATAATATTAGTAAATCCAAAAATGTTCTAAATATCTTAGCATTAAGGTTTTTAAACTCTAAATTACTCCTAAATACCCTGAAATTATTAAAAGAATATTTGATTCATAGGGAAGAGGCTGGACAAATTATGATTATGGGAGAATACCTTGGTGAATGCAGATAGCAGTTTTTCCAGTTTGCTCCAAATTTTGATCTACAGGTTTTATTTCTTCAGCACTTCTGCCATTCAGGGAAGAACTGGCATGAATGTCGAACTGTACGTCCTGAACAAAGCTGTCTTTATCATAGCCATTAGTGACAACAATTTCCAAATTCTTATGGTCTGTGGATTTCTTCGTTTTCTTATCTTTTATGTGAAAATGGAGAGTCACAGACGTTTACATTAAGTCAACTTCTGTAATCTATGTCCTAATATCAAGTAAGTCATCTCCCCCTACCATAATCCCTTTGAAGGGTTTCCTACTTGGATCAGAGAGATGGGGTGCTTCTCAAAAAGGAGTTTTTCATATACTGAGAGCTCACCCAAACTGAGTTGGTTTCAAAACTGCTTCAGTTCCCTGTGAATTGTCTAGACCTTTTAAGAGACAATCTCTCAAGGTCTTTACACTCTCTCAGCATAGGCAAATTGTTCTATAAGACCCAGCAGTACAAAAAATGGTCAATATAAAGATCCTTCAGAGAAGGAATCATTTGAAACACAAAGGCAAAACTAAGTTGTGCAGTTTGTTTGGTGTCTTTCTGCCTCCCCTTCCTGAACAGTCTTCCCAAGAAACACTAGTACTTTTACTAATAAGACCCCCCTACTGCAGTGCCCTATGATTCCAATGTTCCCTCTTCAAAATTTCTGCCTGTATCCTAGTCTCAGGATTCCAGTCTATTATTGACAAGATATTCAGAGTTTAACTTGTCTCCTCTCCTTGGTAACATAATGCATATTCATACTGGAAGCAATTCCTTAAATGAATATATTTCTGATGCAGCATTTCGGCCATCACATTTGGAGGAAAGGCCTATACTTGTTAGCCTTCAACTGACATCCATTCCAACTATGCATAAGGCCGGCTGTCCTTATACCCTATGGAAGAACCTTTTGTTTACAGCAAACCTGGTTATAGAGTCAACAGCCCACATCCCACCACACACATACAATGTCAAATCAGCCCAAACCTCTCCATCCCCTTTGTCTTAGTTAATGTAAAATTATTAGCCCATCATCCAAAGGTTACCATTATCACTTTGTTCTGCTCCTTTCACTTCTTCTTGGGCCGCTTCTTCCTCAGACTCAGCTCCACTATCACTGCTTTCAGCTTTACCATTAACAGTTTTGGCATTTGGAGTAGAAGTTAGAACATTACCAAGATCTAAAATATGAAATGACCATTTAATCTCTAATGCTATAACATACAAATAACACTGTAATTTACAAATAACTAATAAAATAATTTTTAAGTAAAAAGTTAGATTCCAATATATACTTAATAGTATTGTATTCTTTGACTATAAATATTACATACATTACATAAATTCCTTCAATTAGTTTACAAGAAAATGATAAAACTGTTCTGAACAAGGCAGAAGATAAATTATTTTTAATGTCAATCAAAATAATTGTTAGAGATGAATAATCTTTATACACAATAAATAAAAAGAGTTGCTATATGCTAGCATACTGGAAACATAAATATAATATTTTTGACCCTAACAACAATCATCATTAGTTGGACTATATTTAAACATTTTTAAAATCTTTTTATACTCTTTAGGGCTTCAGGTACACAACTTGTTATTGTGTCTTTATAGTTAAGCTTTTTATAAAAATATAAGTTAATGCTATCAGTCACTTAAAAAGGAAAACTGTCCTATTGCCCAAAGTCATAACTTAAAAGTAACCACATCAGAGCTTCTCAAACATTAATATATACAGGAATCACCTGAGATCTAGTTAAAATGTGGATCCTGAATAAGTAAGTCTGGGGTGGTCTAAGATTCTGTCTTTCCATAAAGCTCCCATGTGATGTCAATGCTGTTGGTTTCTGGACCACATTTTGAGATACAGGGAATTACATTCTCATCAACTCTTTAAGATATTAGAGGCCTCCTAAATGGCTACTGACTCAAAATAGTGGTCTTCCTCCATAAGCTTTTGGGCTTTATTTTTACTTATACAAATGCATTTGGAATGCTTTCCTGCATCTCAAATAACATATTAAGTTTCAAAATCTCAATACATCTTAAATAGTCCAGTCTATATTCTTATATAAGTCTACTTAAACAGAAATTTACAAAACAGAAGACTAAAAATTCAGTTCTATCTAACGCATCATGTTCTAGTCTCTCTTAGAGAATCGTGGTAGTTTTTTAATCTCCCTATCTCTCCCTCTTACAACAAGAAAAAAAAAAGAACAACAACAATTAACAAAAAACAAAAACACCCGCCACCCACAGACAGCTTCAACAAAACTAACAGGAAACCCCCCAAACTCCCAACAAATGACAGCTGTCAAAAAGGAATGGACAGGAGCAAAAACAGTATCACAACAGTTCTTTGATGAGAGTTGTCGAAAGCACAGAGAATTACTAATGAGCCCTAAAAATCAATAAATGTAATAAAGGACAAAAGCAGCATGTTTATGACAAAAGATGCAGAAAAAACATTCTAAAGGAAAAAAAAATAACAACAATTAACAAAAAACAAAAACACCCGCCACCCACAGACATCTTCAACAAAAACTAACAGGAAACCCTCCAAATTCTTCATAATAATGCCGAAGAAATTAAGAATACAAAAGAATTTTCTCAATCTGATAAAGGGCATCTATGAAAACTCATAGCCAGCATCCATACTTAACATAAAAAGACTGAATTTTGTGCTCCTCAAATAAGGAAGAAGACAAAATGTATGCTTTTGCCATCTCTTTCAATACTATACTAGAAATTCTAGCTAGGGAAATTAAGCAAGAAAGAAAAAGATTTTTAAAAATCCAAATTGGAAAGAAAGAGGTAAGATAACTTCTATTTGCAGATGACACACTCTTCTATATAGAAAATCCTAAGAAATCTATGACAACACTATTATAACTAATAAATAGTTTGGCAATGTTGCAGGATAGAAGGTCAGCATACAAAAATCAACTATATTTCTATAAGCTAACAATAAAAAAAACCAAAAAGAAAATTAGAAAACAATGCATTACAAAAGCCCCCAAAAGAATACTTATGAATACATCTGACAAGAAAAGGTATAAGAAATGAGAAAACGTTGTGAAAAGAAATTAAAGATCTAAGTAAATGAATTGGAAGGCAATACCATTGAGATGACTTGTAATTCATTGCAATCCCTATCAAAATCCTAACTAGACTTTTTTGCAAAAATTGACAAGCTGTTTCTAAACTTCCTGTGGAAATGCAAGGGATCCAGAATAGTCAAAACCGTCTTGAAGAAGAACAAAGTGGGACAGCTCACACTTCCTGATTTCAAAACTTACTATATATGTATATTCTGAAAAAACCCATGTGACAGATACTTCTGTTCTACTAGGCCTAAATGGCGATTTTGAAAAAAATGCTTTGTTAAAAAAAAAAGTCAAGTGCAAACTGTCTTGCAATGTGGCAATATCTCACAAAACTGCAAACACCTATCAAACCCCCATATCTTCTGATGTAGCAATTATATTTTAATATTTTTTCTTGCAGATATCCTTCCACATATGTAAAATGACATTTGTATATGATTAATTTCAGTAGCATTTTTTGAAGATCTGAAGAGGAAACAATCTAAATGTACATCAGGATGGAACAAGTTATATAAATTATATTATAGGTCCATGTCCCTTACCACCTTTGGATCCAGATGATTTGAAATCCAAAGTTTACTAATTTTGCAAAGGTCATAGACTTTATTATGTATATTATGTAACACCTTCAACAGAGTCTAGGAAGCTCTCACTAAAAAAAAAAAATTAAGATTTCTGCAGCAAAACATATGAACAGTCACACTAGACAGGATAAGTAAAGACCTAAAATAGCTTCATGTCATTTTAGGTCAGGCTTTGCTCCTTAATTATTTCATGTCAGTACAAATTCTGCTGCCAAATGATACAAAAAAATCTTTTGGGTTATTAAGCTTTTTGAATTCTTAAATTACAGCTAAGGGTGTGTGGACCTGAACCTTTATTATTATTATTATTCATTCTTCCTTGATTTTGATTTTATAATTAGTTGTTTAAACATCTGCCTCTGGCAGGTCCAGATTTATTCCTCTCTTCATCTTAAAAACATGGTTTACACAGAGAAAACAATATCTATTCTGAACTGAATAAGCATAAATAAGGAAGATAATTTGATAATATGTGACTCCCCTAGGCATTTCAGAGACAGAGGGTGTGGTACAGAGTAATGTCCAGTAAGCAATCACTATTAATCTCTGTGGCAGACACAATGTACAGGCCTTCTGAGAGGACAGGATTACTATGCCAAAACACTGTAATTTCTATCAATTAGTAGAAGATGCCTTATAAGTAAGGATGACAGAAACCAAAAGGGGGGTACCATATATATTAAACATATAATTTTCTCTGTATGAGTTTATTTCTGCTTTTGTTGTTCTTGTTATTTTGTTCTTTAGATCCCACAATATAAATACAAGCAACTAATTATCTATTACTTTTCAACAAAGCTGGGAGAAAAATACATATAATTTTCATTTAAAATGACTCTTAGGGCTCACTTTACTTTCTAAAAAAACTTAAAGGGCAAAGGTTTACAGTTAGTGTCAGCAAATGTGTACATTATTCTACTTCTGCTAGTTCTCACTTCTTTATTGAGAACATGAAAACAGAATTCTAAAAAGAAACAATGCTAAGTGAATTCACTGATGTATTGTTTCAGCTTGCTAAGCTACAGTTAAACTATACTGCAAACATATCACTTTAAAATTAGCTAGAAACCATTTCAGCCATGGTAGTGCTAATATAATTGATAAAACAAAGTAAAATATATTATCCATCAAAATAACACTATGAATTCTGTTAAAATTTTATATATACTAAGTGAACCATCTTTCATGTTTCAATGACTTTTATAACATATTGGAATTTTATGCAGTATGTTTGCTTGGACTGAACACTCTTTTGAGTGGCAAGCTTAAAAGTTAATTTGTGCACAATTCTTTGGCATGTAAATTTTAAACAAAATTTTTACATGGATTTTATTATTCCTACCTTCTAAGTATTTAGAGATTTTCTCCAGTCGGACTAGCATGTGAAATTAAAAAAAATTAGAGACATGTAATTATTAATGCATGCATAATGTATCAGTTGCTAAGTCAAAAATGATGAAATAGTCCTACCTGAAGTTAAATCAGAACTTCTGCCACTCTTTTTGTCCTCTACAATTTCATAAAATGGACCTATGACCTGTAGCAATTCTTCAACTGTCTCAGTCATTGGCATAGTTTCAAGAATCTGTAATCAAAAAACAAATCTTGTGAAATCACAAACTATTAATCTTATCTATACTGGTATCAAATAACATTTAAAATTTATGTAATACTTAAGTAAACTCTAAAAAAAATGCTCCCCTCCCCGAAAAGAAAAAAAACAAAAAAACAAAAACAAAAACAAAAAACCCATACCCAAAGCACAGTAACTTTTCCAGGTTTATCAAGCACTTTTCCTCCATAAGAGACATCACTGCTGTGTGATGAAAATACATTAGAAAGGTTCAGGTATACTTTATTGTAACACAAAGACTAAATTCCTCGGGCTTTGGTTTCAGATGAACACATCTCTTAAAGCCATTCAAATCCCATTGCTCTACGCTGTTCAACAGACAAACTCACAACCTCTGGGTGCATTCTGGATTTTCTCTAAATCTCTAAAGGTAGTTATCATGAGTCAAGCCTTAAAAAACAAACCAACCTTCAGAAAGCCAATGTTCTGGACCTGTAGAACTACTGGCCAGACCCTTGGTCATGGTAACTCTCAGGTCCCATCCTGAGAGCCTATTCTAATCCTCCCTCTATTACAGTGATTACCACACCCTCTTAGAAATCTTGAAACAATTAGAAATACAGTTATGCTGGGGCATCTGTATTTCTTTTAAACAAGATTCCTTAGTGATTCTTAGTGATTCTACTTAGTGATTCTACTGTACTTAGTTCTTAAGTACAGTAGTCCCCTTATTTGTGGTTTCACTTTCCAGGGTTTTAGTTACCTGTGGTCCAACACCATCCAAAAATATTAAATGAAAAATTCCAGAAATAAACGGCACATTGTTCTGAGTAGCATGATGAAATCTCATCCTGGACATGAATCGTTTCTTTGTCCAGAGTCTCTACGATAGTTACGCTCCCTAGGCCTTAGTCTCTTACTATCTGTCTTGATTATTAAATCAACTGTCATAGTATCACAGTGCTTGTGTTCAAGTAACCCCTATTTTATTTAATAATGGCCCAAAAGCACAAGAGTAGTAAAAATGGCAATTCTATATGCCTAAAACAAACTGTAAAGTGCTTCTGTTAGGCAAAAAGGTATGTATGTATAGAAAAAAAGTAGTATAAATAGTGTCCAGTACTAGCTGTGGTTTCAGGCAGTGACTGGGGTCTCGGAATGTATCCCTGTGGATAATGGGGGACTACTGTATACCAATCTCTCTTCAAATTCAACGGACATAATGCACATTAGTAAAGTACTGGCTGAATTTTCTGGAAATCCCCATAAGACAGCCTGTAAACTTATGCAGAAAATAGAATTTTATATTTCCTTATGATTATGAATCAAAATAAACTTTAATTAAAGAAACAAGATTATTTCCCCCAAACTGCATTACTCTATTTCCTCAAAACTAAAATCCTATTAAATTATTTTAAAAGGATGTTTGCTTCCAGCAACTTTTTCAGGGGTATTTTACAAGATGGTTTATAAAGTATGAAAGGGCAATTTTTTATAAAACGTTATCTATTTTAACATAAATTAACAAAGTCCCTTAAGTCCCTGAATGCAAAGGCATGGAATGAGACTCATACTAAAAGAATTAATTCTAAAGAGCATTAATACAGTGATTTATGATTTATATTTAAAAACATAATTATAATTTAATGACTGCTTCAGTTAGTAAATTATTGCTATTAGAAAAAGTCTCAAATTCAGTAATGAAATCTTTGGGGCAAATGATTATTTAGAAGCATGAAATTTCACCTGCTGATGTCCACAAAGCTAAACTCTGAAAGTAATTTAAAACACTAATTAAATTTTCAATTTATGCATATCCTAATATTTTTAGATTTATCTCTAAAAGTTTCCTACAAACTTTATTATATTCGCAATAAAATGAAAAATTTAAATATTTCATGAAAATAGATGGTGTATTCTTTTAATTAGAGAAAAAATTACAGGAATCTATAGGCACAGTGGAAGCATTTTAAGACAGCTAAAAGGCTGCAGTATAGTTTCAACCTTTCTTGGGAAAAAAAAAGTGGAACACACATTGTTTCACCTCCCCCGCAACTTTAAATTGTGGCTACCTCATGAATTAATAAAATTGGAAAGAAAAATGGGTAAATTTTACTTAATGTGTAAATTCAGCCTTACATTAGAGTGTGTCCTACAGTTTATAATGATATTTAAGGTAAAGAAAAAGGAATAGTTAACAAATCAAAAAGACTTTAGATTCTCTCTCTACTTTTGAAAGGCTCCTTTGTTGTTGTGTTACTGATATAGCTTACAGCCAAAAGAACTAAATAAACTCTGCCCTCTTATAAACAAAACCCACTAACAAAAACCTGTGAAAATGTAACAAAGGGCACAACTTTGGCAGTGTAGAGGTGATTAAACAAAAAAAAAAATCAAAACAAAATAAAAATTAGTTTGAACCCACCAAACAGAAACTACTACTAAGATTAATACTATCAAACCATCTAGTAAAAAACAAAACAAAACAAAACAAAAACAAAACTCACTACTCATTTTTACAGATTCTATTTATGTTCAAAGATAATTTAAGATTATCAAAAAGGCCTAGATTTCATACCATCTGATCCATCTCCAACATAAAAATTGTTCTTTATAAAAAGGTACTAAGATCATCTTTAAAATCCATGATTTCTTCATAAATTTGCTCCTCCAAACAATTCCTTGAAAGAACTTAAAAGAGGTAGTTAATAAGAAATGTGTTCTTTAGAAGTTATCAGAGAAACCAAATGTATCCTTACCTTATTCTGCTTCTGTAGGATCTTTGCATTCACAGAAAAATGCTTGTATGAGAAGTACAGTGATAGGTATACCTCAACGTATGTGTCAAAAGGTATATAAAAACACTGTTGAGCAGTCTTGCTGCTATTTCTCCTAAATAAAAAGTTCCATAGAAATGCTTTCAAGACAGTCCAGGTACTTCCCAGACTCCTAATTTAGGAACATCAATATTTTATAAGATTCCTATTTCTATATTTTCTGCATAAGTCAACTACAGAGAAAGATAAGGAAGGTGGGGAAAAAAACGCACAAAATATCACCACAATGTGATGTATCGTAAGAAATAAACTTACCTTAAGGTGAACTTTGACAACACAGATAAGGCCCTTAATAAATTCAATAATCTAGATTCTATATTCTAACATATTACAATCTCTTGTTCCTTAAAATAATTTGCCTGATAACAAAATTAAGTAGGACTGCTCTGAATATTTTTATTTTCTCTTGTGAATTATTTTCCCTACCTTTTTCATTTCTTCAACATATGCAATCATGGCTTCCTCTTTGGTCATATCACCCAAGGAACTCCAAGCATCCCTAAAAAAGAAAATATCCAAATTAACAACAAAAAGCAACTGATTTTCAATTGCTCAGAATACAATTGATAGTTAATGCTACAACATCATTAATTTAAAACAAGCTCTACTTAAAGCCATATTATGTTTCCAAAGCTTCTCTTTAAATATCAGTGAATAAACTGGCAAATTAAACTGCATTTAAAACTAATAAATATATTACCCATTTATAAACCATAGACTATAGATTAGAGAGACTATATTAGACCACAGAAGCTATAGACTGTTGTAAATATTTGCTAAGAACTCCTTAAAAGTTTTTTTGTCATTATATGACAGAAATGAATATTTTTAAAGACACTGCATGTTTTAAACCAACAGAAATTTTGGTTAAGAGTTTCCACTAATTTAAAAAAAGAGTCTAACTTACACATTTGAAAAATGGAAATGGTTTCCTACTTCTAAAAAAAGGAAAATGTGAGGGAAGGAAAATTTTAACACCCTAGATAATAGAATAGTCCTTTAAAATTTTTGCCTGAAATGAAAACCTCTTTTTATAATCTTTTTCCAGAAGCAGTTTAACTCCCTCAAAGGTCAATTCTGAGGGGAAATCGTAAATAAATAAATTGTCTTAAAACAGATTAAATAACATCGCTATTATAGTTAATCTATTATTTTGTGACTATTCATAAAGATCTTAGATAAAAGTAGAGTATTAAAAAATCCTCAAAAGAATTTAGTGACTTCCAATTCTAAGTGAAGAAATTTAGCCATCAAAATGTGTGGCTCTTAAGACATACTTCCCCAATTAGCATACTCTGTTCATTACAGTCTACATTAGACTATGTCAGATGTTTTGTTAGATATTTATAAAGTCTTCAACAGTATTTAAAACATCAAATGTTAGTCAACTGGAAAAATGGCAGAGAGATCTCTGGATATTTTATGATTCTTTTATGTATATTAAAAATCAAATTTCTATTCAAATATAGTGGGACAGGAGTGATGGCTTACATAAAATGTTAGTATGACAGCTCCTAAGGCACATTCCTAGTTACTTATTAACTTAAAGGCTCAAAGCAGATGAAGTCACTGGATAAGCAAGTCATTATTTTTTCATAGTAGGTCAAAGAGGCAAGAGAGTTTCTTTCTTTTAGTTTGAGAGTTGTTCTTGGCATAAAAACTCCATAAAAGGAAAGACTAACTGAAAATGCTTTATTATCTTTCAGGCACCTGCCTCTTAATTTTATTGTTTTTCCTTCTTCCACAAGACTTTCTTATTTGTGTGAAATTGTGCTAAGAGCACACGGAGGATAAAAATTGTATCCTGCACCTAGAAAACTTTATGCGCAGAATAATACATAACCATATAAATAACAAACATATAATAATTATGTCATTACAGTAAGATTTTTCATAGCTTTCAATATAAAATTACCACTTATATCTTCCAATAGGATCCCAGAATCCAGGCCTTGAAAATTTACAGGGTCCTTCAGTTGCCTGCTTATAGAAGCTATAGAACTTGAGCATCATTTCATTTGTTGGCTGGAATGAACCTATTGAAAACATACATTAAAATACAGATCACTTGGAGAATACAACTGATAATCTAAGCCTATAAATTAATAGTGATTTCTAAATATTTCATTAATAGTTCAGATAAGTATGTTTTTCTATCTTATAGAAACAAAAATTATGGCTGTTAGTGGCTTTATTCTTTCAGTTTAAAAAACTCTTGGGATTTCAGGTTTTAATAACAATGCCCAACATAGTTCAATAAATAAAAGAATAAATTAACAAACACACTGTAGATGTTATAACTGGCAAAGTCATTTAAAAACACAAGTATATTAAAATATATCATAACTATATTGTGCATCTGTAATAGATATGATTATTAAAGATTGCGACAAACCAAAAATGACTAGCATAAACGAAAACTTTATACTCTGCTTAATGAAATTGCAACAGTAAGAAATTCAAATCCTCTTGGCCAAATTTAAATTCCTCAATGGATAGGAACTTTAGCTACAGCCAGAGTGCACTATGGTTGAAAAGAATTAATCCAAGATAAATAGGTTTTTCACTGTTTATCTCTGTAATTCTGGCCATATCAAGTTCTTTGAAGATCAGTTTTTGTATATGTTTCTGCATATCTATAAACTTTTTTATATTTAAAAATTTCAAATGGTATAAACACGTACTGTAAGTTACAATACTCTTAATAACAGGGAAAAACTGAAATGTAAATGTTTTATGTAAATACTTGAATAAATGATACACTTATACAAGGGATAATATATAACGATAGCCCTTAAAATTGTATTGTAGAAAAATATAAACACTGGCATGAGAAAAGTTTCATAATCTATTATAAAATGAGAAAAAAAAACAGAAGTTTAACAACAGCATATCCAGCACTATCCATTTTTTCAAAATTTGTACTTATATACATAAAAAGCAGAGTAGAAGGAAACTCATCAAATAGTTAAAGAGAATCACTCTAGATAGTAAGCATGCAGATTACTTTGATCATCCTTTTTGGTTGTTTGTGTTTTAAAAAATTTTACATTCAGTGTGTATTACTTTTACACCGAAAAAATTAAAAAATAAGAACTGTAAAAAGATACTTTAAAAGCTTTATAAATTACATAATAAACAAGTAACATGTAGTAATCAAATACTAATAGTTAATAAACATGAAAATTACAACACGGACAAGATGAGAGCTGTTGTTTTTGGCTTGACAGAGTAAATAATCAATTCCAAAATCACATTAATCCTTATTTATGTAATAGATGCTCATGTAGGAGTGTCTATTACATAAAGTATTTTAATGATATACTAATTCTTTATATAGCAAAGTAGAAAAAATGGAGAAACTACAGTTAAAAACGGTTATTGTTTTAACTAAAACAAGTCTAATTTATAACATCAAATGCCTCATCTTATCTTCAGGAAGTTAATTAAATAATATTTAAAAGTTTATCGGTTAAGGTGGATTATAAATACATTAGAAAAGGTTACAGCAAAGACTGTAACATATTGAATGTCTTCTGTGTTTAAGACACTGGATAAAGTATAATTTCTGTCCTCGAGGTGCTCATGCAAGATAAATTTGACATGTGTTTAAAAAATTCTCTAAGAACTTAAATTTCTAAAGACCAAGGAAATACCAAACACAGATGCTATAAAAATTCATTATAATCTTAAACCTTAAATAAAGATGAAGTAAAAAGGAACAAAAATGATAGGATCTCACTGTCTGTAACCAGTCCACGGCAGAGCAAACAATTTTAAAGTATTATTATAAAAATATTTAATAATTCATTATAACAATATTCTACCTCAATATCAATTTAGTTTCAGGGAATAACAGTATACTGAATACTGTCTAACATAACTGCCATTTGACAGGTTATCTTAACTTTGCAATACCTTCTTAAATGTTATTTAATAGATACTTTATATTTACATGACTTTCTTAGTAAGTGATATGTAATGTCAACAAAGGTAGTGAACTAGAGACATCCAATCTAGCTTTATCAATTTTTAAAAAATATATTAAAATGCGTAGTTTAGGAGAAAGGATGAAGGTACAACTTACATAAAACTGAGACTCATGCCTTTCTATAAACCCTCTTAATTGGGCATTTAAAAAATCAATACCTAGACAGACAGAGGGGAGGGGAGTTCACTGTAGTAAAAGGTTAAAGAAGTACAAATTAGTAATTGACAGATGGTCACAGGGAGCATCTCATAGGGAATACAGTTAGCATTAATATATTGGCTAGGTGAAGGGCCAGGAGAGGGAGTGAGCAATTGGGGCAATCGTTTTATGAACTATATAGATGTCTAATCAATGTACTATATACTTGAAACTAATTAAAATAAATAAATTTCAAAAGAATCAATACCTAAATAAATTCCTATAATATTTCTTTACATTTTGTTCACTCACTCTTATCTTCCAATCCCCCATTTGTCCTCCAATTTGATGCTTGAGACTACAAAAGGAATACTATTTTGTGTATATTTATTTCCAAACTTTTTAAATCTGTACTTAGTGAATTTTTATTGAATGGTGCTGAATATTCATTACATAGCCAAATAATTAATAGAGAACATAATATTAAATACTATAGTAATATATTAATGTTATATTCAGGTAATTTTACACTCTTGCACAGTAATTGTACTTAAAGCACCATTAAAAAAATACAGGTTTATTGTGAAAAAGAATTCATATATTGCAGGAGGATATGAAATGAAAAATAAAAGTTGCCCTCTTCGAGCTGCTCTACAGAAAAAAAATATTTGAATAATGGTCTTAAACTTCCCAACATTGGTCAAAAGCATAAAATTACAAATTTAGAAAGCTGTGCCAGCCCCAAACAGGATAAATATGAAGAACACTATGCCTAGACCAAAGAGAAAGAAAAATCTTCAAAGTAGCCAGAGAAATGACAAATTAAATACAAAAGAATGTGAATGACTTTTCTCCCAAGCTGCGAAGACGGTCCAATATGAGTACAAAAAAAGAGATACAAGTACAGTAGCAAAAAGAAAAAGTAGTAAATAAATATGTGTTTACTAAAAACAAATCGTTTTACAAGTGAATATAGTTCTTTCCTTTCTTTCTTCATATCAAAAGTTTTCAAAAGGCTTAAATAGCAGACTTTGTGGGTATGCGGCACCAGGCAACCCCATGCAGGTTTTTTTTAACACACACACATCCGCAGTCATTAAGTGACAAGACTTTTGTTTTCAACAATAAACACGGCTTAAAAACTGTATAAAATATATTTGTCTCTGGCTTGAAAGGTCAGCAGGTAATTAAGTCATAGTCGATACTCCCCCTTTAATTACATTTCTTTTAAAAGCAGAAAAGTAAGTTAACAAGCAGTAGTAGAAGCAGAAAGGTTCAAGCAGGTTAAGATTCAGAAACTGGGCCCTCAGGCCTTTGCAGGAGGCTTCCTCAGTGGGAGTGCGGGGGGTTGCTAATGCACGTACCATTTTTCGGCAAACTCTGGATCACCTTCACCGCCGCCTCAAACCTGGTTTCATGCACGGATCTCGTGTCCGCCATCTCCAGGCGCCAGCGCCGGCCCGCGTCCCAAGGTCTGTCGGCTGGGATCAGACAGCAGCAGCACCAGCTTTCCCAAGAGCCTGCATGAAACTAGAACATGGAGCGCAGCCGCGGATCAACATGCCCAAAGGGAGGAGGCCAAAGAGAGCAGCTTGTCGTTTCCCCTGCCCTATCCAGGCCAAACAGAGGTGGCCCGGCTCCTTCCTCCTCCCTGGGGCGTGACTAAGGTCGAGAAGCCGGCACGCGAAGACAGAACTCACCGAAAGGAAAAGCATCTCTAGCATAAGGCGGAAGGGCTCTGGCCCCTGGTGGTCGCAGAGCCGCTCTCCCACCCGCAGGACCCCAGCGGAGCAGCCACACCCCCCATTCCGGCGGGGTCGCTCTGTGGGTCCGCGCCCTCCTCACAGCCCCGCCCCACAACAACCAGACAACCCACTCGCTGCCGCCGCCGCCGCCGCCGCCGCCGCCGCCGCGCAGCAAACTCCACCCACTGTCCCCGCGGCTGCAGAGCTGATGCGCGTCGGCGGTCTGTTCCTCAAGTAAAGGGCCCGAGGAGAGGGAAAGGAAAAGAAGTGGGGTGTGTGGGCGGGAGACCTGGTGCTCCCCTTTGGAACAGGCCGGATCGGCGGTCAGCGCTAGCGCATCGCGACAGGCAGAGCGCGAACGGACGCGGGGTTTGCAAGTTGTGGCAAAGCAGCGCGTTGGTACCGCTGGACAAAAACATGACTGGTTATCAGCGCCAGCCGTCTCTGTTAGGTTAAGGTTAGAGGAAGGTAATGGTCACACGCAGAAAGCTTTAGATCGAGAGGGGCTTGGTGCGAACCTTAAATTCTGCCATTGAAGTTCTGTGACCTAGGGCAAGTTAACTTATTAGCCTCTCCAGTAGCAATCTTTACACAACCCTAAACGGTAGATGAAAAGATTAGGGATGCTGGCTGGAGGTGCTTAGTAGTGCTTGGCTGTCACAGCTTCGACAGCTTTAGCCCTGGACAAGGACGTGAGAGCAACAATCAAAGGAAGGAGAGAGAAAGTCACCGCTACTACACTGGGCCGGGAGAGGGTGAGCACCTTCCCCTGCACCACCTCTAACAACGAGCCCCAAGGAGCCCGGCACCGCACAGCGCCAGTACGATTTAATAAGCGACAGGGCGTTGGGGAGGGGCAAACGAGGAGCTAGTACGGATCGCCAACCTCAGAAAGGGGTACTCTGGGCCTTCACCTTTCTCGCACAGCATCCCGCGTCCTCAGGCATCTAGGCCCCTAGGCCCAACGTGGGGGTACTGATATGGATAGTGGCTGTGAAGGGAGTCCTCCGACCCGAATACCCCAAAGTCGACGGGTCGTTTTATGTAGTTCAAGGGTAAGTTAGGATGGTTACTAGCACAGCTCTAGGCGCAAACTATGTTACTCTTCCCTCGGAGCCGCAGTGCCGGCATTTACCTTGGTATTGCCTGGCAAGGCCTGTCCGGTAATGTCCCCGACGCCCCACTTTCGCCCTGCCCCCGCGCGCTTGTGGGAAATGTAGTCCCCCTGAAGAGGCGCTTCCGGACCCCTCCTCTGGGCGATGGGCGTTCCTCCCACCTGTTCCGGTTCAGTTTCTTGGTCCTGTAGGCTCTTGAGCCGTTGAAGCGGAAATCCCTCCTTCCTACGTGATCGCACTTTATACAAATTCAGAATTCTACATCCGCTTCCACCAAAAGAGACACTTTGGTATCTTTCAGAGATATCCCGGTGTGATTGGACTTGAACCGGAGAATTAGAGTCTAATTTCTTGCTCCTGATGCTTACTAATTTTGAGATTAGGTATAAGAAAACAAAGAGTACCATTCAGGTAATAAAGCCTGCAGTTTACTGAGTACCGGGTATTTGCCAAAGTATAAGACATGTTCCAAAAACGCCCTGGGATGTTCACGAATGAGGAAAGTTGCCCTACGTCCCCACAGCTTAATAAGGGACAGCCAGGAGTCAGTTAAAAAAACTTTTGCTTTAAGTCTTGTTCTTTTAACAGGCTACTAAACTGTAAGAGATTAACCATTTTTCTAATATACTCAAACTAGAAATATTTTGTGTTTAATATCGACTGCTTGCTCCACTCCTTTCTTGCTCTTTTATTATGCATTCTTTCCAGTTCCAATCCCAGTCATACATACATATGAAAAGGCTTGAGTGTTTATTTCTAATTAGGACTTCATATTGACACCTTTTCATTAAACTTATATAATAAGCTGATTTACAGTCTTTAGATAATGATGGATAATCATTTTTTGCCAATGATTTCTGTTGAATTTCCTTTTGCTATTAGTATGTATTCCCAGTCAAGGAGAAAAACATTGAAAGAAAGAAAGAAAATTGAGGTTATTTAGGTAAGGTGTTTAAAGAGTAACTTCCATATAGCTGTGCTGTTTTAGATGTGGTAACTCCTGCGAAATGTGATGACAAATATGATAGATTGAATCAGTTCCCAAGGTGCTTTCCAATTATCTGAACCTGTAATTCTACCTAAAATATATGGAATACCAATGTCTTCCATATATTTTAGATAGAATTACAGTTTTCAATACTTTCAGTACAGTGCCTAATATGAAGTATTTTTATTGAGATATTCACATATAACATTAGTTTCAGTTGTACAACATGGTTCAACATATAGATATTACAGAATGATCACCACAATGAGTAAAGCATTTTTTTAGTAAAGCATTATTAATCAGATGTTTCTAGAGATGTTTTAATTAAGAATGGGCTCACTTCTTACATATGCGCATAAGAAAGGTAAAGTAATACATTTATGAATTTTAAGAAATGTAAATAAATAAATAAATAGATATTAAATAACTAAAAAATTATATTTTTAGATACTCTTTCCTTTACATATGTTTTAAAAGTCCCACTATGGCCCATGTGATGTAGTTGCCAATGAGATTACAGAGCCCCTCAGTCAACTCAGTAGTGTAATGAACATAATAATTTATTAATAATATAATAATTAGAGTCCAAAAATGTTAAAATTGAAGGACATAAAAGGTGCTATATTATGTGTATTAAAAGACAACTACAAAAATGTTCATAACAGCACTATTTGATAATAGCCCAAAACCTGGAAACAACTCAGTGACCAGTACCAGTAGAAAATATAAATATGGACTACTGTCTATGGTCATGCCACCCTGAAGGTACCTGATCTTGTCTGATCTTGGAAGCTAAGCAGGGTCAGGCCTGGATAGTACTTGGATGGGAGACCACCTATAAAGACCAGGTGCTGTAGGCATTAAAATATATATATGTATATATATATATATATATATATATATATATATATATATATATATATAGACTACTAAAGAGCAATGAAAACAAATAACCTACACCTATTCGACATCTTCTATCAATCTCGTAAATATAATATTAAGGAAAATCAGATTTGAAAGAACATATTGTATAAGATTCCATTAATGTAAATTTCAAAAAACTAGGCAAAACCAACATATGTTCAAATTCAGGCTGGAGGTACAGTGTCTGGAAAAAGGATGAGGGAATTTTAGGGTTCTAGTAATATTCTGTTTCTTGAATTAGGTGCTCATTATATGAGTATTTTCACTTTACAAAATTATTGAAATGTATAGCTAAGTTTTATCCATTTTTGTGTGTGTTAAAATTCAAATAAAATTT
The DNA here is from genome assembly GCA_004027375.1 of Macroglossus sobrinus. NCBI lineage: Eukaryota > Metazoa > Chordata > Mammalia > Chiroptera > Pteropodidae > Macroglossus > Macroglossus sobrinus. Next base: position 609,105 of record PVKZ01000528.1, on the reverse strand, counting down.
ATATTAAATAAATGCCATAGTGATGAGAGTGATGAAATCTCTGTGACAAAACAATACCAATCTCCGTGGAGCTGAACTCGCGCCTGACTTAAGACTCAGAAGAGTTGTGGGTCAGATTGCTACTCTGTGCCTTTCAAAACTGCTTCACTTCTATCTTCAAATCTCACGTTTTTATGGCTAACCTTAAGTTAGTACAATACAATAAAGGAAATTCTGGGAGTTGAAGTTATAGTTTCTCTAAAAATGATCACCCAATATAAATTCATCACAATTATCCTAATTGTTACTTTCAGCGTGGTCAGAGTTTATTCCAGGAATATATACAACAGTAACATTTAAGACTCTACTATTCTAGATAAAAAGAAAAAACGGAAAAAACAACCTTGGCAGTTATTCAGAAATACTACCTGTTGTGGACTGAATATTGGTGTCCCAAAAATTCATATGTTGATGCCCTACCCCCCAATATGGCTGTATTTGGAAATAGAGCCTATTATAAAGGTTAAATGAGGTCATAAGGGTTGGGCCCTAATCCAATATGGCTTGAGCCCTTATTAAAAAAGGAAGAGACACAAGAGCTCTCTCCACTGTGTGAAGACACAGTAAGAAGGCAGCCAACTACAAGAATTAAAATTGCAAAAAGAAAATATGGATACTGCTTAGGCTGCAATAATTACATACCATAGACTGGATTATATAAACAACAATTTATTTTTCAGAGTTCTAGAGACTGGGAAGGCTAAGATCAGGGTGCCAGCATGTTGGGATTCTTGGTGAGGGCCTCCTTACCTTTTGGTCGTTGTTATTATTATTTTTTTATTATTGCTATATTATTATTATTATTATTATTATTATTATTATTATTATTATTGCTACAACAGTGTTTATTGTAAACAAATAACCAAATATTTTTCCAGCAAAATGAGTTTATTTGAGAACAATAAATAATTGCAATTTGGGACGTGTAGTCTAATGGTGAACCACGTGCAAATCTGGAGAAACAAAGGAGAGAAAACTTTTTTTATAGAAAAGAGGAAGTTGGTAGAGATATTATATATAGATTTCTTCCTGTTCTATCCCGAAATTCACTTAGCATGTGAGAGCTCCCCCTACTGGCCTCTGTACTTTATTTTAAATGAGGTTTCTGTTATTGATTTTTATAAGTTTTCTTTAGGTTAATATTTACCTGGTAAATATTTTTCCATCCCTTTATTTTGATATGACTTTGTTTTATAGGTGTCTCTTGTAAGCAATATATAACTGAATATTTTTTTAAATAATATGTGAAATATCTCAGATGTTTTAATTTTTTTACTTGAAAAAAGTTATTCTGTTAAGCCATAGGTAAATGAATTCACCAATGTATTTTATTTTCATTGTTTATTTTATTCCACACTTTCCCTCTGCTTTTTTTTTCATTGAAGGTTTCTGGGTGGTAAACTCTCCTCTGTGTCTGAACAATATCATCCTTGGAATGACATTTGGCTGAGTTTGCTACCAGGTTGAGAGTTATTTTCCTTCACTGGTCTCAGAATATAACTTCCTTGAATTTTGTATTTACTATTGTTGATAAGAGCTCTACTAATTATCATTCTTTTGTAGAAAAATCTGTTCTCTCTGGTAGTTTTTAAGATTTTTTGTTTTATTCTTAATATTCTAATAACCAGTTATTTTATTCAATTCAGATTTACTTTGATGGTTAACCATACTTAACTTTGCATTTAGATGTTTTCATCTTTTACACTAGATTAAGTCTCACTGAGTCACATTAATTTCATTTCAGGATTTTGTAGACTTTGTTCCACTTTTTTTTGACATCTATTGCAAAGGAAAAGGTCACCTGGGTATTTTTTCTGTTGAAGGTATCTTGTTTTTTCTTTTTCCTATAGAAGAGTCCTTTATTTTTTATCTTTAAAATTCAATAAATTTGCCAAGGTGTATAAATTTTGTTCCTGATTTTTGTCTGTTGATTTTTCCTTTTTATAGGTAAGATTTAAATATATATATATTCTCTATCCACTTTTAAACTGAGGTATAATACACGTACAGTAAATTATGTAAAAGCACATAACTTTTAAGTGTACAGCTTGATGATTTTTTATTTACATATACACCCCTATAATCACTAGCCAGATAAAGATATAAACTACTACTGCCATAGTTGCTTCCCAATTCATCTTTTGTCACAGCTGACTACTGTTCTGAATTTTTGTCATCATTATGTTAACCTTTTTTTGAACTTCATAGAATAGAATCATACAATGTGTACTCTTTTTATGTCTGCCTAATTTCACTTAATAAAACATTTTTTATCTGTGCAAGTGCATCTACCAGTGAATTCATCCCAGTTGTTGCATTATCAGCAGTTTATTTCTTTTACTGCTATGTAGTATTCCATGATATGAATATACCACCACTTATTTATTCTTCCTTTTGTTGATAGGCTTTTGGGTTGTTTCCATTTTTTGGCTACTATGCATAAAGATGCTGCTATAAGCATTCTTGTACATATCTTTTTGTGGACATATTCTTATTTTTCTTGAATAAATACAAAGGAGTGAATTGCTGGGCCTTATGGAGGTGTATATTTGCTTTAATAGGTACTGCCAAATCAGATAGGTCCTTCCAGAGTGATTGTGCCCTTTTATACTGTATACTCATGTGTACCTCTGAGTGTGTATGTGTATGTGTGTGCCCGTGCGCATGTGTGCAAGTGTTAGATGAAATACATTCTTGCCAACACTTTGAGGAATGGGGAAGGGTGCTGGCTTCTTTCACTTAGCAAAATGCGTTTGAGATTCATCCATGACTTTGTGTGTGTTAAGGATCTTGAGATGGGGAGATTATCCTGCATTATCCCTGTGAAATCTAAATAGATACAGGATTCTTATGGTGGGAGGTGCTGGGTCAGTCATAGAGAAGATGTGAGGACAGCAGCAGAATCAGAAAGAGATCTGAACGTGCTCTGCTGCTATCTTGAAGATGGAAGAAGAGGCAATAAACCAAGGATTGCATGTGGTCTCCAGAAGATGAAAAAGGCAAGAAAACAATGCTCTAATCTACGGAAGGAACAAAGTCCTATGGATAACTTTTAACTTTAGCCAACTGAGACTTCTGATCTTTAAATCTGAAATAATAAATTAGTTTTATCTTGTCACTAACTTTGTAACAATAGCTATAAGAAACATGGTTTTTAAAATTTTACTAAAAAGCAATTTGCAATTTTTTTTGTTAGAACTTACTAAGAATTTTTGCCTACCCCACGAATGTGAAATTACTGTTTTCTTGCAGAAACTTTATTGCTTTACCTTTTTTATGTGGACCTATGACATACCCTAAGTAAATTTTGGAGTTCGGTGTGAGATAGGTTAAACGTTCAAAGTTCTGCCAAGTTTCACACGGTTTTATTCTCGGGAATTCGCCATCTCCCAGAGACGTCGAATAACTCTGGATTTAAACCACCACCTAAGGTCGACTTTCCTTAATTATGCTCCTCCCCTTCCTCCGCCCCAGGCTCCCTGGACGTTTGCGCTTTGGATGGACAGCCCGGCCCGTGAGAAACTACAATTTCCAGAAGACCATGCGGGGGGCGGGGGAAAATCTGTGGTGGGGGATGGGAAGGGAAAGGCTTGAAGACTCGCGAGAGAACGAGGTAGAGGCGGCTGCGCGAAGTAGGTGGAAGGGGGCGGAGACAGAGAGGAGGAAGAAGGGGCGGTGCCGTCCCACAATACCAGGCGGGAGGGCGGGTAGGCGGTTTGTATCCGGGCTGTGAGGTGCTCGGAACCTCCGCGGACCCTGCTGCCTCTGTCTCTTTAACGCGAGAGGAAGCGATGCGGAGGGGTGGAAAATGGCAGAGCTGCAGATGTTACTAGAGGAAGAGATCCCGTCTGGCAAGAGGGCGCTGATAGAGAGTTACCAGAACCTGACGCGGGTGGCGGACTACTGTGAAAACAACTACATACAGGTGAGGAGCGCGGGCGGGCGCTGGCCGGCCGGGCCGACGACTCGCCGCCAGCCGCCGGAGTGACCAGCCTCCTGGGCGGGGTGAGGAACAGCCCCAACCTCAGCGCCGGCTCAGCCCCAACCCCAAGCCCCAGAGGGGGACAGAGCAAGTGGCCGGGCTCAGGGAGTCGGGCTGCGGTTCAGGAAGTGGCCGTGGTGGTTGAAACCGATAGAAGGAAAGAGAGAAAATGGGCGAAGGAGCCAGGAGCCCGCCGCGGCCCGGCGCCCCGTTGCCTCCCTGCGGGCTCGGCCCCCGGAGTCGCGCTGCCCCCCGCAGCCTGCAGTACGCTGGGCTTTCGTCCGGGGACCCAGCTGCAGCACCACTGACTCCCCGCTCGGAGAGGGGTCTAGGACAGAGAGAGAGGGGAGAGGAAAGGGCAGGGACGAGGAGCAGGGAGGAGCAGCAGAAGGCAGAGGAAAAGCGGGGTGTGTGTGTCGGGGGAGGGTGGGGTGGGGGCGATTATGTCAGTTCCAACCCGGAGGGTGTGTCTTTTATTTATTTATTTTAAAAAAATTTGTCATGAGTCACATTACACAGACCTCCCGGAGGAGAGGAGGAAGCGGGTGGGGGAGTGAGGGAGGCCGTCTAAGAGAAGTTAATCTCAAAATTCCTTTAATTGAAGGTTTGTAGATCTGCCTGCCTGTCCGTTTTCAAGTTGGGTTTTTTCCCTCTCATCATTTTCACTTCCGCCCCACCATAATGTATGTCTAGAGGTTGTTAGGGCTGTCGTTATTATAAAGCAAATTATTCTTAACTACTTGAAAAAATGTCTTAAATACTCTCTTCCCCCAAAGTTCTTGAACTGTGAGCTTCATAAGTAACTTAAAATGGAACTGTGTAATCGCCCGTTGCTTATTTTCTGAAGGTTTCTCTCTTTCCAACCTGAGTAAATATACATAGACTATGAATCCAAGTCGATTACCGAACATATTTATATTTAGTCTTAGAACCAAAACATGAAATATGTTATGGTAAATGTATTAGAAAATTCTTGGGGCCTTAGCTGCGACAGATGTTTGTTTGTTTGTTTTTAATGATTGAAAGTGAATTATGGTGTGATAGTTTGGTTTGTAGATCTTTAACTGCATAAAACAACAGTTTGCATTTGAAGCAAATAAAGTAGCAGTCTTTTGTGTCAGTACAATGGCACCAAAAATTCTCTTGTTATTGGTAAGGCACGACCAAAACGTGCTTTGAAAGATTAGAGTTACTGCAATTCAGAGCTAAAGTATTTATAGAAATGCCTCCCATGTGATTATCATTTTTTAAGAACCAATAGTGTCTGTGTTGGCCAGTGCTTTTCCTCCTTATTTTTAGAAGGAGATACTGTTTTCTGAATATTTTGAATATTTCTCAATTTCCATATTAGTAACATTGTATCTTCAGTAGCACTAGTAGGAATTTATCTCATAAATTTTTTTCAAGCTTTTACTTTAAGAATTCTACTGATAAACTTGTTGAATGCCTGCCACATCTACTGTATTTCTTGTTTTTTTTGCAAACTTTATATTTAGCTTTTAAAAAATATTCTAAGACTCAGTAGAAATGTGGCAATAGTTTTCAAATAGAAAAGTGACCTTATAGTTTATTGATATTAATATGTACAACTTTTATTTAACTTAACATGAAAAGCCTTAAAATTGAGCTCTCCATTTGCTGAAGGTTTTAAGGATTTTGAAAGTCTAAGGGAGAGCACAGGAAGTTAAATTGCCCCCATTCCAGAAGTAATTTCTTTGTAGAAGTCAGCAGATAAGTACGTAACAAAGGGTGGCTTCTTTCTGTTTTTCATGTTGGGAAATCTGACAAATGTATGGTGTGGTAACTGCTAAGTGTTGGCAAATGCAAACATGTTTTAACCTGTCTGACTATTTCTTGATTTCAAGTAGTCGTCTGTGGTAAGGCTTTTTTTTTTTCCTCCTTGACCTCTCTCCTTTTCCCCTCCTGCCACCACCATCATGTAACTTTGAAGCACTTTTAAACTTATTGGTAAAATCCCTAATTAAGATAAGTCATGCCATTTCTCTGGTAGCCTCTTTTAAACATGTTACTACCACCGTGCCAAGAGCCACTGTCATTAGCCCAAAGTATTTTTTTTTGTTGTTGTTGTTGGTGGTGGTGGTCTTAAACGTGAAGCCAGTGAGGTATTCTGATTTTACTGGGGAATAAAAGATGTTTATCTTAGCAGCCTTTAAACTTTGGGCTACGTGGTGCAGGCCACAGGGTCAGGCTCAGACAGGTTTAGAAGATGATAAAGACTTTGTGGAAGTTGATGTGGTAGCTTACTTTGTGATGTGATGCTAACTGGTACTGTAATTGGGGAACAAATAGCACTAGAAATACCCATATGGAATTCTTTTGAGATCTTTCTGTATCCCTTCCACAAACATGATTGGGTTGTAATCAACACCCTACATAAATGTACCTTTTCTCAGGCAAAGCATGTGGTTACTTGTGTTTTGAGAATTTTTTATACCCAATGTGAGTTAAGTTATGCTCAGGTGATTTTCATTTCTTGTTTACTTACAGTTTGAAAATACAGTCCAGTTAGACTGTGTTTAGTTGACAAGTTCTTTAGGCTCTGGTTCATTCTAGTCCTCAGGTACTTCATTAGCTCTCTGGTCCAATTGACTTTAATTATTAAATTGTACTGTTAATAACAAAAATTCTCAAAAGAGCAAAAAAGGACAGGATTTTCGAAATTGTTATGGGGAGATAATATTCAAAGTGTTTTTTTTATGTAGACATTTATATAGACATAGAGAAAAATCTTTGCCATTTTTCATCTTTTGGTTCATATGACCAGTTTGAATTTTTCTAGTAAATTATGTCAAAGACAGTCACTCAACTCGAGCACACTTATTCACCTGGTCAATTCTCTTCGCTCTATTTTAGAGTCCAAACTGCCTTTATCATGAGAATTTGGGGAATAGAAAGTGAGCTAGTTTAAAAGGAAAAGAAACTGCTTAAGAAAGGTATGCAAACTACTAGGTTGGGTAAGGACAGAAAAGTCTTCCATACAGCTAAACTTTTTAATTTAATTTTCTACCCGGAATTCCCCCAGTAGGCTTCATTTGGGTTAACAAGTATATTCTAAAGTCTGGGACTATGAAGGGGATCTTATTAGTACTTAGGTTAGCTTGCTTTCTTCTTCCTGTGATGTTAGCTTATGTTCATTTGCTCATTATGCACATTTGATCTTGGAGGGCAGGTAATTTTTGAGCCGGAGCACTTTGGAATGTGTAAAAGTTAACATTTCTGGTACTGTATAGTTTATGCCACTTTATAAACAGAGTCATTTAGTTATTGCAATACTTGCATGTTTTATTTTCTCCTTTTGTTTTTAACAGATGAACAATTTACAGTTCAGAGATATAAAATACCTAGCCTAAAGTTCCATATCGTCGGAGATAGTGCCTGGAATCAAATTAATATTTTCTGATTCCATATTTTAAGTTCCTTTTAGTGAAAGGGTGCTTACTGTAGCATAGCGTATTAAAAAAAAAGATGGTTCAAAGGGTAATAGAGAAAGGAAAAGGGTAATGTACAGAATTGCTTCTGTTTGAGTACCTACTCAGTCAGTCTGCTGGTTGATTTGCATTATCTTTAATCCTTAGAAAAATTATCCATAGGCAGTATTCTCTTACAGATGAGGAAGTTAAGACTCAGAAAAGTTAAATGAATATTGTTTTATTGTATGGTTAGGAATTGGCAGTCAGGATTTCTGCCTAACGGACAGGTTCCACATGCTATGCTCTTTCCATATCACACTGTCTCCAGACTTGAGTGAGTCTAGAACTCAGATTAGTTCAGAAATGTCATAGTATAGACTCTTGTTGAGCACGTCTGGGAACCTGACAGCTATTTTACCATGTTTCTTCTGAGTTTCAAGTAAGCAAATATAAGAACAAGTATGTTTCTAATTTGGGGACTTCCTTGGCTCACCAAAGGATGGTAGTTTTGGCATTTGAAGTGTTGAATTATAGGAACCTTGGGCTAGTTTTTCAGTAAGCTCAGTAGGTATCTTTCCTTTTTATGACTCGTGTCCTGTTTTTTCTACTCTGATTCATCTTTGCAATTGTGATAAAATTTGTAAAAGAATGAGTAGAAGTTAACACAAAATGTTTTTGACACAAAACATTTTCACACAAACTGATTCAGGTAAAGGTAGGCAGAATGATTGAGGAGATTAGGACAGATTGGAAATGGTAGACTTCTTATCGTTGCACTTTGAAATTTGGGTAAAACAGTGGTTGGTAAAATGAGAGATACAGAGGGGAAATCTAAATGAATTAAACAGTAATGTTCCGCATGGTGACTGTAGTTACTAATACTACATTGTATATTTGAAGGTTGTTAAGAGAGTAGATATTAAAAGTTCCCACCACAAGAAAAATTATGGATAACTAGACTTAATGTGATCATTAATTATGGATGATGGATAACTAGACTTAATGTGATCATTTTGCAACATATACAAATATCAAATTATTGCATTGTACATCTGAAACACCTGAGATATAGTGAGTCATTTATATTTGAATAAAAAACAAAACAAAACAAAACAAGACAGGGTTTTAGATAATTTTATGGTAGATCCTCAGGTAGTTGTTAGGTTGACCCATAGCAACCTTATCACACATGCTTGTTGATGCTGCTGTCAGGCAGGCAGAAGCTGACATTGCATATTTAGTTATGAAAATCCATAAGGATGGAATATTATTATATCAGTTCTTACTAATTATACTCTCAATAATACTGAGTATTTTTAGGGCTGTATGTCATTTGAATGTTTATATTAAAACTAGTATACGCCTTTTTTTTCCACTTAATAAGAGCTTTAGATGTACTTTGATCTAGTCCTGGTGTGCTTAGATCTTCAGTTTTAGATGTTTATGTCTTTTGGAGAGGATTTTTAAAGAAAATTGTTGAAATAATCCCTTAGAATAATTTCTCCTATGTGCTTCTGTTTTCTACAGTTGATTCTGATAGCTGAAGAATGCTAATACTCCTTGTAGAGGAAAAGAAGTATTTGGGCAATCGGGGATGCAACCTGTGGCTCTTTGGAATAACCTTATTTATCTTGGGTGAAATTATGTTGTAGGAATTAGGTATTTGCAAATTAACAGACAAGAATATATTAGCCAGGAAGGAAGAGTGCATGTATTGGGAGAAGAGGTTGAATCAAACATTAGGAGATTATGTAGATGTGATTCCATGAAAAGTGTTGGTATGAAGAATGAGGTAAAAATAATAATTAAATGCTAATTTGGAGGCATTTAAGAAGTTTAATTTGAGGGGAGCTGTGTATTTTTTTTCATGTCTTTTTGTGTTGATTATAATTTTCATTGACAGTGTTTGATTCAAAAGAAATAATAATCAGAACCCAGATAACAAACTTTTTAGTCTTTAATGTTTAATAAGACTCTGTGCAAAAATGTAAGGGAGTTTTAAAAAGAAGTATAGCATTTGAGACCCTTGGAAAATGGCAATTATTGGACTTTTGATCTGATTATTTTATCAATAACATTAATTCCTTAGAAATGATACTTGAAGTTTTTTAGTATTACCATTCTATGTCAACCCAAATAACTACAATTAACCTTGAGTCTACTAAACTTTCTCCATTTACAAAATGAAATTTTCTCAAAAATAGTTGTTGGTGAAATAATGTTTGTAAAGAAAATCACAAAACAAAACATGCTAAGGAAGGTAATGTGTATTTATTATCAAGTAGATTGTAATTTTGATATACATCTGTGCTTAGCAAGTTCAGCAGATGTTTGTGAAATTGTGATTTATGTTGACTAAAGAATAACTGATAGGACCATATCAGGTGTAGCTTAAAGTATAAGGAAACTAATTTTAAGTCTTATTTTAGTAATATTGGCATAGTAATTAAAAATTCATTATGGACAATTTCAAATATATTCAGAAATGGAGAGAATAGTGGAATGAACCCCTGTGAGTTCATCACCCAGCTTTAACAGTTGTCTCTCATGGCCTGTCCCCCTTCATATGTATTACTGTCTTATGTCCCTGCCATTATTGTAAGGTCCATCTTTGACATATTTCATTCAGAAATATTTTAGTGTATATCTCTAAAAGATGAAGGCTTATTAAATCCATTGCATAATTTCTGTATGTGGGGAAAAGGGTAGTGAATCTTATTATTTATTTATGACAAAAAGGAGTAGAAAGCTTTAAAATAGTTAATATATTTTTAATTTACAGCTAAAATTGTTAGTGATTCCAGCCACAGGTTAATTAGAATATAGCTATATTATTTGCTTCATAATGGAATTTTTTTTTTATAATTCCATTATAATTCTTATAATATAAAACTACCGATTTCAGAGTTAATAGTTCCAAGGTACATTCTCAGTGTTGAGCGACCACCCCTTGATTTAATTCCAAAACATTTTTATCACTTCTCAAAGAAAACCCTGTACCCATTAAGCAGTTTGTTCCCATCCCTACCCCACCAGCACCAATTTGCTTTCTGCCTCTGTGAATTTATCTATTCTGTATAATTCCTGTAAATGGAATTACACAATATGTGGCCTTTGTGTTTGGCTTCTTTTACTTATATTAAGCATACTCTCCTGTGTACCACATTTTGTTTATCCATTCATCTATTGAAGGACATGTGGGTTGTTTCTGTCTTTTTGGCTACTGTGAATAGTACTGCTGTGAATATTCATGTATGGTGTTCGAGTGCCTATTTTCATTTCTTTTGTACATATACACTAAAGAGTGGTTCATAGTGGTATTTTGTTACGAAATAAGTAACTGCTTAAGTTTGTACTTAGATAATTTCAAATTTCTACCACTGTACTGCGGTGTATTGAGGGAATTCCAGACATGGGCACAGACTCAATTTCAGTGTGACTTGATAGAAATAAAGGCATGGAGTTTATTTTTCACTTTATAGATAAGTTTAATTTCCCTCTGACTACCAAAGTAATACTAATGTGGTAATTGCACAAATATAAAACGTTTTAGAAATATATATGGCTTAGACAGAACAAGTTTCTTGTACTGTCTCCTATGAATAGCCTTTAAAGAATTTATTTAAACTTTGCAATGTACAGTTGATAAACTCATATTGTTTTTACTAAGGCAGAAAGTATTTCAGTCATCATATATTTTAAAAACTAAAAAAAGATTCTAACAGTTGTATGAGACTAATTAAATCAAATGAGAATTATATTCAGTTTAAAGGAGGCATACCATGCAAGATGTGTAGTTGAATAGTGTCAGCTGATTTTAATTGGAGCAAAGTTTTATTATTTCTGTGAAACTTAAAGGGAACAAAAATACTAAGTTATGAAAAAGTTTATTATTGAAAAACTTTAGTTTACCTTTAAGTCACTCATTTTCGAATGCTTTATATTTAATTCCTGTTAGTAATTTCTGCATGCTGTGATAAAATTGCATTTGGTAAATTTTATTTTTTCAAGGCAAGTGTGGTACTTCTTGAGAACCTTTTCTGTTTGGGCCACGGGGAGTTAAAATACCCTCCGCTTAAATACCAAAATGTGTATGATGCATCCTATGGGAAAAGATACTTCTTATTCTTAGTTCAAATACGGGCAACCCAAGACTTACAATAACACATTTTTATTTTAAGGAGGCAGTGTAGTGGAAAGTTCATGAGTGCCATTTTAAAATCATTGTTATCACTTACAGAGTGCCCTCACCATAGCCTAGCAATTCTACTGTATTTTCCACATTAATGTTATTTTTCCGCTCACCATAAACTATTTTAAATTTTCTCTTCTCTTTAAAATCTCTTTTATTTCTTATCTTTAATTTTATAGAGAACATACACCTCATTATATAAGACATATAATTTCTTACCACTACATCTCCAAACCTACTGATGTCCTCATCCATCTTAACTACTTCCTTCTTGTTATAAAGGAGCATAGATGTTCTTCCTAGCTAAGGTCAGTACTTATCTTTACTCTGGGTCCCATCTTCTCTTTTCTTTTTCAGAAACCGTATACTTCTTATATGTTTATTCCTTTTTTTACTGAATTTGTGCAGTCAGAATTATAAAATCTCAGATTTCTCCTATATTACAAACTTTCCCTTTGACTTTATGTATCTACCTGGTAACTGACCTCTTTCCTCTGTATTGCTTAATTTTATTAAAACTATTGTCTACACTTTCCTCCATTCCTCCTCACCTTGCACTTGCTCTTTAACCCATTCTGTTTGTCACCTGCAGTGCTCCACTGACATTTAACCTGTTTTATTTGTCCTCTCCAATGCTCCACTAACATTACTATGCTCAGTAACCTTTATGCTGCAAAAGTTACTGAATATTCTTTAGTTCTCAACTTGCTTGTGTTAGCATCATTTCACACAATTGACCATTCCCTGTTGTATTATTTTTTTATTTTTATTTTATTTTTTTCCTGAAAAGCTAATCAGTCCTCTCTCTTCTGCGTCTCTTATTCTCCTTTACTTTTAAGTGTTAAAGTGGCTTTATATGAGCTCCTTTCTACACATACCACCTCAGGCTGTTTTATTTATTCCTGTCTGAATGGTCTTTTTTCCACTAACGTTAGCTCTATATCTAATTGTTTACTTGATAGTTCTTCTTGAAACTTGGGCATCATTCTTGACTCTATTATCTCTCACCCTGCACCACCACTAATTCAGCTGTAATAGGTCCTGTTGATTCTTCTTAAATATCTCTTAAATTTGTCTGTTTCATCTCCATTGTACCACTCCAGTGTGAAGCTTAGAGAACTGCTGTAACTTCCGTCATCTGTATCACCACATATCCCCCTCTGATCACACCATTATCCACACTGTGGCTCAGGTGGTTCTTCCAAAATAGACATCTCATCTCAATACTCCCCTGTTTAAAAATCATTCAGTGAATTCCCATAATATACAATCTCACAACGAGGCCTAAGAGGCCCTGTATAGTAAGCTCTTGTCTTTCTTGTCTTGCTGTATTATGTAGGGCAGCATATCTTTTTGGCACCGGGCACCGGTGCTCCAATGAGATTCTAATGCCTGATGATCTGAGGTGGAACTGAGGTGGTGATGCTAGTTCTGAGGAGCAGCTGCCAACACATGAAGCTTTGCTTGCTGGCCGGCTGCTTACCTCTTGCTCTACAACCCTGTTCCTAACCACGAACCGGTAGTACCAGTCCACAGCTCAGGGATTGGGCATTGTAGGCCTTGAAGGCCTTGAAAAAAAGTTAGATTTTATTCTAAGTGTAATGTGGTTACCTTTAGAGTAACTTGATTTACTTTTTAAAAGAATCATTCACACTACTCAGTGGAAAATATACTGAAGGGAAGGCAAGAATAGAATTAACCAGCAGGGAGGATATTGTAGTCCAGGTAAAAAATGACAATTGCTTGTATGTTAGTGACAGGGTAAGGAATTGAGGGGAGAAGTTGAGTATTTTAAGGCAGAGCTGAACAGGACTTATTGGTGGATTGGATGTGGGGAATTAGGGAAAGAGGAATCTAAGGATAACTCCTGGTTTAAAATTTTCTTTTTAAGTATGTTGGTAGCACATGAGTGGGAGGATATCAAAAGTACTGTTGTGTTATATTCAATGACAATACTGTGTTTGAATCAAGATGTGTTGTAAGTAAAAACTAAACACTAAATTTCCAAGACTTGGTATGAAAAAGTACATAAAATATTTCATTTTATTTATTAGTTAATAGTATAATAATTATTTTATTGTAATCACATTTGAGATAATATTTGGATATACTAGGTTAAATAAAAATATTATTAAAGTTAAAAGAGTGTACTGTTGTGAACATGTTAAGTATGAGATACTGATTAGCTAACCAAATAGATAGGCCTGCTAGTCATTCTGAAATTTACAGAAGAGTCATAGTTGGAGATCAGAATTTAAGAGTCATCACAATTGATTAATACTGCCTAATAGGTATAGAGTGTGAGCCGCATATGTAATTTAAAATTTTTCTGATAGCCACAGAAAAAAAGGGATGAAGATACAGATTAATTAATTATAATAGTACATTTTATTTAACCCAGTGCATCCTAAATATTATTTCAGTAAGCAGCCAGCAGAATTTATTAATAAGACATATAACATTCTTTTTTTTCTACTGTCTTTGGACTCTGCTATGTATTTTATACTACAACCATCTCAGTTGTGACTTGGATAGCGATAAACTGGGATGATTAATGGGTGGGAAGTCTTGTGATAGCAGAGGATAGTTGGAATTGAGGTACTAAAGTAAATTGCAGAAATAGAAGTTGGGTGTTTAGAATGTGGAATTTTTCAAATCTAGATTTTTGGAGATGGTACTATTAGTATACCATGGAAATACTATGGAAAGTTTTTGACTCGTGAAGAAAAATGAAAGAATGTTTTGTTCTGAGGTCAGGTGACTGGGAGGCAAGGGTTTTGGGTGAATTATCTGAGTGAATGTTTATTATCACTAAGAATAATGATAGGAATAGTCAGTGAGCTAGATGTTAGAGATCCTTAATGCAGTAATGAGGATGTTCGTTGATGACAGTAATAAGGAGGTTATTTCCTTAAAGATCTCTTCTCTGTCCCACCAGGTCAGTTTATACACTGTTAAACGCTCCCATAAAATCCTGTGTATTTCCTCTGTAGCACTCTTATTACACCTGTTTGACACTTGAGGCTGGTCCTCAAGAAAGCAAGACTAGGTTTGTCTTGTCTATTCTTATATCTTTAGTGCCTGCCCAATGCCTGCTACATAAGCTGCTCAGAAGTTTACATGAACTTTTCAGGGAGTCTAGAATCTTGATTGTAGTCCTCATTCTATCATGAATTAACTTGTATTTGAAACAGCTTTTAACATTCTCTTATTTTCTGTAACAGGACAAGTTTGAACTAGATTATGGTCCAAGTGACGGTTCTGATGGTTCTTAGTAGAGTTTGTTTCTGGGACTCCCAGGCCCACAATTCTGATGTTTTTTATTAGTTTATTAGTTAGTTCTTCTGTTTCCTCTAAAAAATTTCTGATTTACTTATACCTATTTATTTTATTTAGTTGTTATCAAACAACTAAATGTTTTAATGTTTATGTTTAAACGTGTACTTTGTTATTAGACATCAGAATACTGAATATATAGGTTGGAAAATGATTTAATTTAAATTGTTGTGTACTATGATTCCTCCTAAACATTCTTAAAATCTTTATATTAAAATCAATTTTTCTAAGTATTACTGAAGAGAGAAAATACACATGAGGGTGTGTTAAGTTAGAATATCTTTGTATTTATTCCTTGAGTAGTTTTCTGCAGTATAGATTAACAGTGCTGGAACTTATGTCTCAGGTTCCTTTCTTTTTTTAAAAGGTATGGAATACCCCAGAGAACTTTCTGTAATTGAGTTATATCTATCAATATTAACTGTATATTAACTATATCAAAAATCGAAATCAGGAAGTGTGAAACATTTGTTAGTTCATTTAGAATAACATGTAATGAGTTTATTATTGTTAACATAGGTAATATAGTTTTTGAAAAATAATCACAGTTTTCCAAACCAAAGAAAAGTTTAATGATAAGAATGGCATTGTTTTACATTATTGGAAAATGTTTATTGACTGGCTAATAGAAAACAGCTAAATTCCCATATCTACTTTTGCATGTAACCTGTTGTGATAGTTTGTTTTGGTTGAAATATATAAGCAAATCTGGCTTTATACAGTTACATAGTTGGAAAGGGAGGAGAGTTTTAATAGCTTGTAGATGTAATTGAGGATAATTTTCTTTGATACGTCAAAAGTAGGAAGAGAGGAGTTTCTTAAAGATTCATGGCAACGTGGACTCTGGAACAGTATTGATGAACATTATATACTCCATTAAATTAAAATTTGCTTGGGTCATTTGGAAAATATTTTTTCACTCAAATGTTGACACATTTCATTATGATATGAAAAAAACCCACATTAATATCATCACAGATCTTATGAGATAAGTCTTTAAGTATTGAAAAGCTTCCAAACTTATGTTGATGGATACAGGTTTTCCAGAATTCTAATTTTTGCTTGAAAGCTTAAATTTTACTCTTGGCAACAAGTCTGGCCAGTTATTTTCCTTGAAGTGATAGGCTCACTTTGTTCATTTTTAGGAAAATGTCTGCCAGATACCCAATATTAATAATCATAGTTTGTCATTTGTTTTTTGAAGTAACAATGAAGTCTTTTTTGAAGTTCCTTGGAAAAGTGGCTTATTTAGCTTGCAAATAAATTACACAAGTGCTTTTTCCCAAAAACCAACCATTATACACAGAATGCAGCAGAATTAAATTTGTTTATACTTCTCATTTTGTCACAGGGAACATTAAAAGGCATCGTAAGGGTCAACTTTAATAAAATCAGTATTTTTCCCTACTTCATTAAGAACAGTTTCAAATGAAGCTGGCTTTTTTTTTTTCCCTTTGTCCTTTGAGTGGTTGGTGGACACTGTTAACCAATACAGTTGGTGATTTGTGCTAGGAGGCTAGTAGTTTAGTCATCTTTGATTTTGCACCATTAGTGCAAATGCCAACCAAAAAAAGAAGGCAAATAACATTAAAATTATTATGAAAATAGTTTTGACCTTGTAAAACCCCTGAAAAGGGCTTAGGGACCCTCAGCTGTACTGAAGACCACACTTTGAGAAACTTTGATATAGATGTTTGGTTTAGTAGACTTAATGTTTCCTTTTCTGGTAATAATGGAAGTCTGAATTTTAAATATTCTATAGCACAGTGTATATTGGGCATCTCTGTCTAAAGTACCTTCAGTAATACCTCATAAAAATTTAAAATTCCTTGTGTAGGTATTCTCCTAGCAGAGCATATACCATGTTAATTATTATGAGTAGTATTTTAATATTTTCGGTTATCTTATTGCTCTGTATATTTTATCTTGATAATAGAAATTTGAAATATATGTTTTCTCCAGATTTCACCCATGCCAAAATTTAGTGATTTATTTGAATAAATTTGCCAGATTAATAGGAAGTTGTCCAAAATATATGATTTTTATGAAGCAGTACGAAATACTAATTTTAAAATGATATAGTTATTATTTCTAATTTGAATATGTTCCAAATGTGATTGAAGAAATCACATAGGATCCCAAGTTGGAACCAGAGTTTCAACAGAACTGCTCAGTAAAATGAAATATGTATAATTATATGTAATGTCCCTCTCAGTATGATTGAATATGTTAGTTTGTTACCTATTCATTTATTCAGCAACCTTTTACTTCCTATTATGTCCCTGAGTGTGTTTTGTGACTCAGATATAATCTCTGACTTTATGAAATCTCTGCCTTCCCCACTAATCAAATAAATCTCATACTATAATAAATTTTATCTAGGAAAGTGCATGTTGACATGAGAGTACATATCAATGCCCTCACTTAGCCTAGTATGTCAAAGAAGTGATGGGAACCAAAGTTTTGACATCTCAAAATACGACTTTTGGGATACTGATTTTAAACTGGTTATTAAGAAACCTGTTTTTTTTTCTTTCTTTCTTCTGTGTGAGCATCACCTTAGCTAAGGGAGTATCACCTTAGCATCATAGTATAAACTAAAAATGGCAGACAAGGAGATATCTAGCAAAGCCTGTTTCTTGAACTTCCCTCTGTGTCCCATTGTTTCTGGATGGCCTGTAAATTACCTGCTTTCTTTTTGAAATCCCAAAACTCTGTCTCAGATCCTCGTCCAAAATGACATAAACCTCAATTGCCCAGTGCATCTTCAGGTCTCATATTCTTATGGCACCCTTTCAAGTGCATCCTTAAAACATTTTGAACATTTTCTCCTCTTAATCTCTTTCTTGTTAATTTGCTTGTTAGTCCAGCCAGAAGACTTTAGAAGGTGAGAGGAAAAAATTTTTTTGCACCCCAACTGAAGTAGTGTTGGAGTTGAGATCTGAAGGGTGAATATATGTTAACCAAGAAATTTTGAGGGCAAGGAAAACAATGGCCCTAGTAGAGAGAATAGGTGCATTATGTATACAGGCCCAAAGGTGAGTGAAAACTGAGGGATTTTGAACAAGTGTGCTTTAAACTATGGTGAGCAAAGAGGGGAGAGTGATCTGTGAGGAGTTAGGTAGGAAGTAGATCAAATGAGGCTTATAAGGATGTTGGTCATTTTTCTGAGGCTGATGAGAAGACATTGAAAGTTTTGAGCAATGGGATGGCATCTTTTTTACTTTTTAAAAAGATTGCTTGTGTTCATAGTGGAAAATAGATTGGAAGTAGGCTTGAGTATAGATTAGAAGGAGCTCAAGAAGAGATTGAGGGAAAGCTCATTTAGAGGTAAGGGTTGCAAATGGTGATTTTCTAAAATCTCTCGTTCCTAGAATCATCATGACATGCTGTGACTACGTTTTTTCTTTTCTAGGAGGAGTGTTTGAGACTATAGGGATGTGTTAGAAGTAGTTCAAAAATTAGTTATTTGATATTCAACAAATAGTTATCGGCTACTCTATGAAAGGCTCTGTGCTAGGTACTGTGATGTAGTGTTATGATGTCTAGTATATGTAATATAATTATGAATAAATCATTGATAAATTATAAAGTCTTAAATTTAGAGAAGAGGAAATCGATTTATAGTACTTATATTTAAGTGAGGAAATGTTCTGCGTAGAAGAAAATAATTGTTATTCTTGAAAGGTTTTTAATTTTAGTTTTGGCAGTCAGTAGAAATTTACTTATAGAAAGAAAAAATGCCAAGTAGCATTTTTAAAAAAGAACATCTAGATAATTAATATATTTCTATAAAAGATTCAAATAATTCAGTTGTATTAAAAGCACAGCCTACTATTTTTCCTTTTCTTCTTCTCCCCATATTCCTCCTCATCCCTTCCCCAAACTGTTGTCCAGTCATTTTGTATCCTTCCACGATTTGCACAAAGAATGAGGTGGTTTAGGAAGATTGATCTAGCATTGGAGCAGGATGGATTAGAGAAGGGACAGACTGGATACAGAGTGACCAGTTAGAGGACTGTAATATTTGTCCTGATGTAAAGAATATTTCTTGAATTGACTTAGCTGCAGTTAAGATTCAAAGGAAGAAATAGTTGCAAGTGAGAATCAGGAATCCTGGAGATATGGATGAATAGTGAAAGGGAGAACTCAAAGATGACTTATTTTACCTGTAGCCATTCTCCAGCATAAAGCTAATGTTCCTACAGAAGGTAATTTGCATTCACAGAAGTGAAGCTACAGACCTTCTTTTTCAGCCTTTAGTACACAGTTGGTTCCGACACTTTCCAGCTTTTACTCCTCCACAGTTGAATTGATTGGCAGAGCAGTGGGTTGGAAAATAGGAATAAGGTTTGACTGTTAGCTGGCTGTGTGGGCAGAAGTGGGGAGAAGGGAGGAAAGAGAGGAAAGGGACTCCAAGGTCTCTGGCTATATACTATTTGTGCTATGGAAAATGATGTTCTGTCATAATTTTCTGTATTATAGGTCTTGTCACTTTTAGACACTTACAATGTTTTTATAAATAATTTCAAAATATGTGTGACTTTCATGTGGATTGAGAACTGTCCCTTTAAAAAAGGAACTTCTAGAGAGAATTCTAAGGAATAAGTACCATGTTTGGAGTTTTCAGAGAAAGTGTCTCATAAAGAGTGAGCTTAGCTGTGTCATGAGTTTAAAGAGTTAAGGGAGAGAGGAGGTTGAGAGGGAAGGGACGTAGGTATAGTAGGAACAGCATGTGTATACCAAGGTGTGTTTGCAAGAGAGCTACAAGTAGTTTGCTCTTAACAGTGTCAGATGCAAGGAAGAGGGTAGTGGAGGAGGTGAAGGCTCAGTAAAAAATATACCTGAACTGCTGTCATTAAACTAGAAAACCAGTTTAGTATTCCCCACATTTGAAAAAAGAAACCGTGCTTTAAATTTAACACTGGTAAGATGAAATTTTGCTTTTGTTATGTCTTGATGTATTTTCTGTACCTTCATCTAGATATATTTGGCATAACCAATAGAGACCATTGAATAAGTGGGTAAATGCAGGAGAAATGAATTATAGTTCTGAATAAATCACTTTTGCATGAACTAAGTGTCATAACCTGGGGACAGGTTGCATTAGTGGATTTATTACTAGTGTTTATTAATAGCTTGTGGAATATAGAACCATTTATTTCTAATTTAGTTGTGCATTTCTTCCACCCATTCTTATTCTCCATATAACTCACCTCCAAAAAAAGAAGGAAAGACAGCATGATACTATCTACATGAAAATCCTGCCATTCTTGGGGTTTTAATTTTGTTTTGTTTTTGAATGTTGAGGTGAGGTGTAAGGTGAGAGAGGTAAACGGTATATTTACATCACTGGGAAGAATTTCAGTAAATTACAGTCAGAAGTCTTAGAAAGACGTTTGCTTCCACCAAGATGTTTTGACCTCGTAGATACTATAAATCATATAATGTTCTTGTTTCTTTATCTTTGTGGATTCATGGAGATCAGAGCCAAACTTATGGCTTCAATTTATTATGTAGTATGCTGTGGTCTCTGTGGTTTGTGTATTAATATCTTGCCTTTCTCTTTTATATTATTGGATATCCTGATTTTTATCTTGTGTATTTTCCTGTTTTTTTTTTTTTTTTTGATATTGTAATACCTAATGGCTCTACCATAGACCAGTGTAATTGTAACCTTTTTTTTAGAGATGGTGGGTGCGGTGAGAGTTGGGTTTGGTCCAAGGCTCCGAAATATTTTTTTAAGCTCTCCAGATGGTGGTGATGTCCACCAAAGGTTGGAATCACTGTTCTAGAGCAGGAGTGGGCAGATGTGTTTTCAGCAGAGGGCCAGATAGTAATGTTTTAGGCTTTGTGGGCCATATGTTCTGTCAGTTACTCAACTCTGTCATTGTAGTCAGGAAGTCATAGATAACATATAAATTAAAGATATGTCTGTGTTTTAATAAAACTTTGTTTGCAAAAACGGGTAGGTATTTGGCCTGAGGGCCATAGTTTGTCGACCCTGTTCTACAGTCTGAACTTGTACTGTGCTGTATAGCTGATGAACCAAAACTGTGTTGTTTGGACATGGGAGTACAGATACCTCTTTGGGATTTTGATTTCATTTCCTTGTGATTTACACCCAGAAATGGGATTTCTGGATCACATGGTATTTTTAGTTTTAATTTTATGATAAACTTCCATATTGTTTTCCATATGGCTATACCAATATACTTCCTGCCAACAAGGCAGAAAGGTTCCCTTCTCTCCACATCCTCACCAGTGTTTATCGCTTGTCTTTTTGATAATAGTTGTTCTAACAGGTATGACGTGTGGTTTTGACTTGCATTTTCCTGGTGATGAGTTATGTTGAGCATCTTTTCATGTATCTGTTGGCCATTTGTATGTCTTCTTTGGAAAAATGTGTATAAAGTCCTCTGCCCATTTTTAAATCAGAATCTTTTTTTGTTATTGTGTGAGTTTCTTATATATTTTGGTTAACCCCTACCTGATAGATGGTTTGCAAATACATTCTCTCATTCTGTAGATCGCCTTTTAATTTTGCTGTTTGTTTTGCTGTGCTATAGCTTTTTTGTTTTTATAGTTCTACTTATTTATTTTTGTTTTTGTTGCTTGGGCTTTTGGTGTCATATCCAGAAAGTCATTGCCAAAATTAATGTTAGGGAGATTTTTCTCTGTTTTCTTCTAGCAGTTTTAGTTTCATGGTTTAAACTTAAAGGTTTAAGTCTTTAATCTTTTTTGAGTAAATTTTTGTGAGTGGTGTAAGTAGGTATCATAGTCTTTTGCATGTGAATACCCAGTTTTCTCACAGCATTCACTGGAGAGATTATCTTTTCCCCATTTATGCTTGGCTCCTGTGTCAGATATTACTTGACGATAAACGTAAGAGTTTATTTCTAGGTTTTCCATTTTGTTCCATTGATCTGTGCATTTGTTTTTATGCCAGTACTTGTTTTTCATTAGTTTAGCTTTGTAATATAGTTTGAAATTAGGAAGTGTGATGCCTTCACCTTTGTTCTTCTTAAAATTGCTTTGGCTGTTCAGGATCATTTGTGGTTTTATATGAAACCTAAGGTTGTTTTGTTTTTCTCCTACCTGAAAAATGCCGTTGGAATTTTGATAGGGATTGCATTAAATCTGTCGACGGCTTTGGGTAGTGTGGACATTTTGTCAATACTAATTCTTCTGATCCATTAACATGGGATATCTTTCCATATATTTGTGTTTTTAACTTCTTTAACAAAGTCTAACAGTTTTCACGATACAGATCTTTTACTTGGATAAATTTATTCCTACAGTATTGTTTTTGATACTATTGCATGTGGGATTTTTTAAAACAATTTCTTTCAGGTATTTCATTGTTAGTGTACAGAACTGCATCTGATTTCTGTGTGCTGATTTTATTTCCTGCAGATTTACTGAGTTCTCTTATTAGTTTTAATTTTTTTTTGGTGGAATCATTAGAATGTTTTATATAGAAGACCATATCATCTGCAAACAGGGACTATTTTACTATTTCCTGACTTGAATGCCTTTTATTTCTTTTTCTAGCTTAATTGCTCTGGATACAACTTCCCAGCACTATAGGTTAAGGATGGTTAGAGTGAGCATCCTTGCCTTGCTCCTGATCTTAGGGGAAAAGTTTTTAACCTTTCACCTCAGAGTACGATGTTAGCAGATATATGATTTTCATGTTGAGGGCACATTCCTCCTATACGCAATTTGTTGAGAGTTCTTATCATGAAAGTATGTCCAATATTGTCAAATGCTTTTTCTGCATATATTGAGATGATTACATTATTTTAATCTTTTTATTTTGTTAATGTGTATCACACTTATTGATTTGCATATTTTGACCCATCCTTGCATTTCAAGGATAAAATCCTGCTTGATCATGGTGTATGATGCTTTTAATGTGCTGTTGAATTCAGTTTGTTAATATTTGTTGAAAATTTTTGTATGGCATATTCATCAGGGATATGGGCCCATAGTTTTCCTGTAGTGTCCTTATTTAGCTTTGGGTAATGGATAATGCTAGTCTCATAAAATGAGTTTGAGAGTGTTCTCTCCTATCAGTTTTTTTAAGAGTCTAAGAAATATTGGCATTAATACTTTTTTGAATGTTTGGTAGAATTCACTAGGGAAATCATCTTGTAATGGCTTTAGCAGGGTGCACTTTTGATTACTTATTCAATTTTTTTACTCATTGGTGACTTCTTTAAACCATTGGTTGTTTAAGCATGTTATGTATGTGAATTTTCCAGTTTTCCTCTGTTTTTGATATCTAGTTTTATACTATTGTCAGAAAAGATCCTTGGTTTGATTTCAGTATTATTAAATATGCTAATACTTGTTCTGTGACCTAACACAGAACCTGTCCTGGAGATGAATCTGTGTGTGGTTGAGAGTAATGTGTATGTTGCGGTTGGTTAGACTATACTTACCTTTACCAGTATTTTGTATATTTTCATGTTACTAATTATCACCTGTGTGTTTCAACTTGAAGAACTCCTTTCAGCATTTCTTGTAAGGAGGGTCTCCCTAGGTTTTTGTTTTCTGGAAAAGTCTATCTCTCATTTTTAGATAACTTTTCTGGATAAAGTATTCTTGGTTGGTAGTTTTTTTCTTTAAGCATTTAAAATACATCATTCCACTCTGTCCTGACCAGTAAGGTTTCTGCTGAGAAATCTGCTGATAGCCTTATGGAGATTCTCTTGTAGGTGACAAGCTTCTCTTTCTTGCTGTTTTTAAGATTTTTTTCTTTGTCATTGTTTTTTGACAATTTCATTATAACGCAACTTGGGGAAGATCTCTTTGAAATGAATTTGGGGAGCTGTGAGTTCCATGAACTTGGATGGCCAAATCTCTCCACAAATTTGTAAAGTTCTGTGCTATTATTTCTTTTAATAAGCTTTTTGCCCTCTTCTCTTTCTTCTCCTTGTGGGACTCCAATAATTCATAAATTTTCTTTTTATGATATCCCAAAAATCACACTGGCTTTTCTTTGTCACTCTTTGTTCTTCTGTGACTGGATAATTTCAGAGTTCCTGCCTTACTCTTCAAAAATTCCTTCTTCTGATCGATTCATTCTGCTGTTGATGGTTTTATTTCATTCATTGTATTCTTCAGCTACAGAATTTCTGTTTATTACAATTTCTATGTCTTTGTTAAACCTTTCATTTTGTTTTTGTATTGTTTTTACTGATTTTTTTTTCAATTATCCTTCTGTTTTCTTTGGGCTTCTTTGAGTTAGCTATTGGGAATTCTTTTTTTGTGTTAATTGAACTCCATGTCCTCAGGGTTGGTTACTGGAAAATTGTTATGAGACTTTGATCATTTTATTTTTCCTTGAATTTTTATGATGCTTGAATTCTTGTGTGGCAGTTATCTCCTCCAGTCTTTACTGATGGACTTCAGGAGAGAAATGTCTTCTGTCAGCTCTGCTAGGGATTGTTTCACAGATCTGTGCACATGCTGCCTCCAGGTTTCTTGCTCGTCCTTTTGGCAGAATTCTTA
The DNA here is from genome assembly GCA_004027375.1 of Macroglossus sobrinus. Lineage (NCBI taxonomy): Eukaryota > Metazoa > Chordata > Mammalia > Chiroptera > Pteropodidae > Macroglossus > Macroglossus sobrinus. The sequence goes on along the minus strand of PVKZ01000528.1, from coordinate 584,606 downwards.
AGCTTGTGTGTCTTTTCTCAATCCTGCAAAAGTACCAGGCTGGGTGCTGAAAGCCTCAATTTTGCTTTACCAAAGGTGGTACTTAGATGTCCGAGTTTATGGTCTCTCCCAGGCCTGCAGGTTTGGGCTGATTTCATGTGCATGCTCACTGGCCTTTCGCAAAAGTTCACTCTTGTCACAGGAGCCAGCTGTGAGGCGAGGTTTGTATGGGTCAGGCACACAGGACACTGGTAGTGCCTGTGGGCCAGTTTGGGGGGATCTATAGGCAAAGCATCCCCAATAGCTCACGGTTGGGCCTCTGTGATGGGATTCTTGACAAACTTAGTAGGATCCACATACTTTTGATATATTCCATTCTAAGGTCTGGCTGCTGGCCTCCCAGCTGATTACTACCCCTTAGTTGTATAGCTCCTTACTTGGTGTTCTGGATCGGGTCAGAGAGAAATGGGCTGCTTTGGCAGTGTGTCACATAGCTGGGGAATTGGGACACTCCCTCACATACTCTCACTTTACTTCATGGGAGAAATCATTGGCTGAGAAGGGCTTTCTTGGCAGTGAGCTGTGCTGGGGTAGGAGTAATGTGATTAAAGTCAAACTGTTCCTCCTACCTTTTCCAGTGCATCTTATCTCAGAGTTTTATTTTCCTCCAAGGGTGTGCTGGAACTTCCCCAGTGGACTCCTGGACTTCCACAAAGATTCTGTGATTATCTGAATTAGTATTCTTCTGGGACTTCTGGACTGCAGCTGCTAGGGGCTTGAGTAGGTTCATGGGCCCCTTCAGGGTTCACATCTGGGACCGATATCTGTATGTCTCTTATGTGATGCACAAGTGGTGAGAGTCCTCTTCGGTCCCTTCGTAGTGGTGCTGGTGTCACAAGCAAAGCTAAATGGAACTGTAGCCGAGTCTTCGGTTACAGAGCTGGTTCCAAGTCTGTAGTAGAGATCATGGTTGAGTTAGATGCCTGAGTGTAGGCCTGTCTTGGTAAAACAGCTCTCCTTGATCCTGGACTCCCGAGCCTTCACAGTCTCCTCTCTCTGGATCCCACTGACCCATAAAGGCACTTTTGTCTGTGGATGGATGCCAGATTGTTGGAGGTGGATACAATGAAGAGCAGCTTATTTGGCTATGTTGCTGCCATCACTTTTTCATATAAGCTTCAGAATCACTTTGCCAATATTCACAAAATAACTTGCTAGGATTTTGATTGGGATTGCATTGACTCTGTACATCAGGCTGGGAGGAAGTGACATCTTGACACTAGCAAATATTCCTGTCCATGACCATTGATTGTCTTTCTACACATTTAGTTCTTTATTCTGTTCATCAGAATTTTGTAGGTTTTGTCATTTAGACCTTATACATATTTTGTTAGATGGCTTTATTTTTAATGCCTGTTGTATCTCATTAATTTTTAGATTTCTACTAAGTTAAATTATTTGGTTTGGATTCAATATATGGTAATTTAGTAATAAAATACTTTCCCTTATTATCTCTTTCTATTTTATAATTGATGCATGTGAACAGAATATCCCTGTCTACATCTCAGAATTTTTTGGAACATCTATGAGAATGAATTTGCATCTTAGATTTCTTTGGAATAGTAGTAGTTTGGAAAATTCAATAGATTACAGTAAAGATTTGTTAATTGAGTTTATTTTTGTGATTCTTTTACTTTCATATAATAGATTAAGAAATTATGGTAAATGTAGTTTAGTCAGATAGTGTCATACTGGTCCTGGTTTTTGGTTTGGAAAATGTGGTTAATGAATCACTAGGATGGAGACAGCCAAGACTGATTCTGTGAGACTTTATTGTAAGCTGATATGGTAGGACAAGTTACTTTTGTTGGTATTTATAAGACCTTGAGAATTTTTTTAAAGCAGAAGTACTTTGTTTTTCTCAAGTCAGTTAATTAAGGGTGGTGCTGATTGTGAAGTATTAACTACCACTTTACCTAACAGTTTGTGAAACGATGCATTTTATTCCTTAAGTAATTTGCTAGCAAAGTCACATTTACTTGGGTATGAATTAAAGATGTAAATTTGTTACTTGGGTGAGGAATAATGTAGGAAAGTGTTAAATGTTTAATTTTTGTTTCTTTTATTTATAGAATCTCCTGTATAGAGCATTAATTGTTTTGTAGATTAAAAACATTCTCTGTTATTCTGAGAAAGTTAGCTTTATCAGTCTATTCTCTTTTCCTTTCCAGTTAATTAAAATTTGTGTGGTATACAGATTAGTTAATGATGACATGGGATGGTTTATCGTAGAGAAAATACTTCAGTAGTTTTGGTCTGACTCAGAACTATGCTCTGCTCACTTTTAGGCTTATAGACTGGGAGGCAGTGTGGCATAGTGGAATAGTATGGCCTTTGGTGACATAGTGGCTCTGTTTCCTAGCACTGCTACTTTGGGCAAGTTATTTAACCTCAACGGATTTCTTTTTCCTCATCATTAGTTAAAATAGAAATATTTAACATAAAGATGCCTTTCTTGAGTGTGGTACAGAGTACTTAGTAAAATAGAGTTCCTGTCTCCAGTTTTGTCTTCTCTGTGTTTTTCAATTCACTTTATAAACTTGCAGCTCAAATTATCTTTCTAAAACCAAAAACTAGTCGTGTCTTTTCTTCCTAAAAATCCTTCAGTGGCTCCCCTTTAGCCACATGATGAAGTCTCAATCCTCAAGGGCCTGTAGGATTTCTCTAGCCTTGTGGTGTATTTCCCCATTGGGCTTGTTGACTACTTAAGCTTGCTCACCTCCAACCTAATGTTGTTTTTAATTTCATTCTGCTTTGAACCCTTTTGCTCTTTGCCCTTCCCTTTCCTGACCTCCAAGCTGCTTCTGTTGTTCAGAACATTAGGTGAAATAAAATTATCACTTAGGTGTGTATGATGTGATTAAGAGCTGTATAAGGATCATTGGACTAGGCTTCAGACCTGGATTCTAGCCCGGGCCTCTTCTGTTATTAGTTAGGGTATTGTTGGACAAATTAGTATCTTTGAGCTTTTTATAGTGCCTTCATCTGTGAAACCAGGATATTTGCTTAGTTTATTATGTGAAAAAGTTTTAAAAACGAAGTAGTTATATATAGCTGTTAAAAGTATTAATGTCAAGATTCTATTTTGGGTATTTGTAAGAAGGCTGTATTTCTTAATGTTTGAGAAGAAGGATTAAGCAATGGATTAAACTGTGTCCCCTCCACCCCCCACCTTAATTTATATGTTGAAACTCTAACCCTCCACGTCACCCTACTGGAGATAGGGTCTTTAAGGAGGTGATTAAGAGTTAAATGAGGTCATAGGATGGAACTCTGATCCCCTAGAACTGGTGTCCTTATAAAAGAGGAAGAGACATCAGAGATCAGTCTCTACCATATAAAGACACAGTGAGATGTCTGTCTGCAAGCCAGGAAGAGAGCGCTCACCAGAAACACAATCCTAATCTCAGGTTTTTCAGCCCCTAGAACTGTGAGAAAATAAATTTCTGTTGTTTAAACCTCTTAGTCTATGGTATTTTGTTATGGTGGCCTAAGCAGACTAATACAGATTAAAATCTTAATGACATGTGGGAAGGGCAAACTAGAATGATTTCTCAAATGACATTTTAGTGAGTAACACAGTCAGCTGTAAATGAGTGGAATAGTTTAGAAAATAGCCTTGGCAGTTTGGGAGTTACCCTAATAGATTTATCATCTACATGACTAGGAATATTACTATAAATTGTTACTTTTAAGTTTAACCAAGACCCTGTTTTTGAAACCTACTCTTCCTCTTCTCCATGTAAAAGTTATTTAGGTTGCATTTAGCTGGAGGTAATAAAACTCAACTTAATTAGGCTTAAACAGTGAGAACATTTTATTTTATATCATAAGAAATTCTAAGGTAGGATTGTCTCAGGATTGGCTAATTCTTTAGCTGAGTGTCATCAAGGATTCAAGTTCTCTTGCTCTTCTTATTTGTAGGATGGTAGTGAGGTGTTATTAGCCTTAGTTTTAGTCTTTTGTTATATTCAGACTGTTGCAGTAAAAATGTTACATGTTTATTGTAATATTTGGAAATGTTACAAAATGAAAACATCATTTATAATCCAACTGTTAACATGCTGATGTATCTCTTCTTACCTGGTGAGTTACTATGTATAGGTATTTAATTATAGCATCACAATTAGGTCACAGTATATACACAGATATATATTGTTTTTTTTTCCCATTAAGATTATATCAAGAGAATTTGCTTAGTATAAATGATCATTTTTTCCTGATTATTAATGATCACTAAAAAAATTGGATACAGAAAAATATGATTATTAAAAATCACCCATATTGACCACCTGGAGATAACCAATAATATGATACATTTCCTTTGAGGTGTTTTTTGTTTGTGTACATATGCACATGTACATCACTTGTTTTTATTACTGGATATTTTATATACCTTGTTCATACTCTTGTTTCTTTACTCTCAACCCAAGCCTTGGCCTCATGAGGAGTTCCAATTCACCACTGAGGCAGAAAAAACTCCGGCCTAGTTCATAGATGATTCTATATCCTATGCTGGTCCCACCTGAAGATTGACATCTATAGCACCATAGCCACACTGAGGGGTGACCCAGAAGGGAAGTAATGAAGGAAAATTCTTCCAATGGATAGTACTTTGCACCTAGTTGTTCATGGGATGAATCCATTCTGATTCATGGCAGTAGCTTATCATTCAACTAGTTCACTATGGTCTTAGAATATAATTAGAAATATGAGCAATAGATATATAGATAACCTTTCTGAATGGACGCAGTATAATATTTGTGTTCACTGTGAATGCCCATCAAAGAGCAACCTCAGCAGAGAAGAACCTGAATAATCACATGGGTGTTACCTGTGGATTTTAGCCTTTTTTCTCCATCCATGTCTGTCCTTGCCCAGCAGGCTTATGATAAAGATGCCATGTGGCAGACATGGAGGCTGTGCGTATGTCCAGCAAAATGGATTTCCACTCACCAAGACCAAACTGGTTACCTGTACTGCTACCTATCCACCTTGCCAGTGGATATTAGAAGAAGAAAATATAAACACCAGTTATGACCTCATGACCAGTTACAGAATGGAAACTCTAGTTTTTATGACTTTCTACTGTACTTTAATATTTGTGAATAAACCTGTTTTTTTCTCCCCTCCCCACCCAATTCTCCTATATTTAACTTAAGATATGTTACTAGTGGTTAACCTAGTATTTCAGTATTTAAGTTACAGTATGTCAACGGAGAAGTGTGACTCAACTAGCTAAAGATTATTACTCAAAGAGAAAGTAAACTTTGTATTCTTTTGGGGGAGATAACATTTTGGTTATATGAGGGGTGGTTATATCATGTTAGACTGAAGCATGATTTTACTGTTGTCTTTGTTCAGGAGTTAAATATTATGTATATGTATACCATACTGACAGAGGGTCCTGTAGTGGTTTGTACTGTGTCAGTTTATTTAAGCTGGAACTGTGTATTTTTTGATTCCATAGTATGGTTCCTTCCCTGGCTGGTTGTGGGTTGGAATTGGCCACAAGAGAATTTGTGTAAGCAACACTCATTAACCTCTGAAGGTATTCATGGTTTGATTCGGTGAGATGCAGAGGTGTTGGTGGGTTCCAGTTTGATCTTCATTTCCTTTGCTTTGATGACAATGCAGTCAACAGCAGCATCAGGCCCATTCACCTGGTGGGAAACTTACCAGATCTCCCCCATGAACCTTTTGTTTGCAGTCTCATTTCTGCAGTGAGATGTCTTTGGCTTCTCTGAAGTACCATTCTATAATAAATTTCTTCTGTAACTGATAGTGGCTCTACTTCTCACTTTGACTATATCACTTTTGTTGAGTACACGTATTCTAGTATATGAATATTTTTTTATTAGCTGTCATTAGCCACTTAGATTGTTTCTATTTTTTTTTTTTTTTTTTTTGCTGTGATAAACAAAAGTGGTTTGGCTATCCTTAAACACAGTTTCTTTGCATTCACTCTTTTTTTTGGGAGGGGGGTAAATTTCTAAAAGTGAAGAATATACACCTTTTAAAGAACTGAGCTACATATTGGTTAATTGCAACCTCTCCATCATTATGTGAAAGTGTTCGCCCAAAGGATGTTCTTGATCATCATGGCTCTTTCAATTTCATTCCCTTTAAAAAGATAAGATTATATGAGAAGATAATTGGTTAACATGGAAGGAAGTGAGTGCCTTGGACTAAGTAGGAAATATATTCTGTCAGTAATACTTAATTTTGGAACTAATTTTGTGTTTAAATGTAGCTGCTCTTTCTAAACCTGGATTTTTACAGGTTTTGTATTAAACTTGTTTTTGAAAATATGTCTTGTAGTATGGAACAGGATGGAAAAGGAATTCGTCTGGGATAAGTCATTGACTTTAGGCTGTAATTGTGGTAAAACTTAAAGTTTCACAGTCTGATTATCTAGTTATTGGAAATGCCCTGTGGATATAAATTGACTCTTGAAGGTTTAAAAACATATTTTACATTAGAGTTAGATTTGGAATTTTATGTAAGGAGTGTATTAGCTATTGACTGTTTGTGTTAGTTCTTCAATTAAAAAAAGAGTTTGCCACTCTTTTTTGCTGGACTTCCTGTCCGTCAAAAAACTGTAACACAACAGGCAGCAGATACTTCCCCTAGGTTTTACTGGGAACAAAAGGGCTCATAGGCTTAAGTGGGAGGTAGTAGGGAGGAGCTGTGCTAAAGCTTACAATGAATAGGTTTCAACCTGATTTATTATGAAAAAAATTTATTTTCCCTGGGTATTTGCCATTACCTGCCAGGATTTCTTTTTATTTAGTTTTCACTTTTATTGGAATGGGAATTGTGTCGAAGAAAATTAGATCCTTTCAGCTAGGTATTGAGTATATGTATACCCTAATCCCCATGACTCCATGCTTAATAGGTTTGTCAGTAGTGAACCAGCATTTTGCCTGCCTGCTCTTTTTCCCCTAATTCTATATCTCATCCCTTTCCACAAAGAGATTATGGATTCCTCCTGGGATTTTTCTCAGCTCTTAAACCACCCAAACCCTTATGTTGGCCTTCAGTAAAATAGATGTTTTGTTTTGTGTACTTTGTGGTACATAAATCTCTTCTTGTTACAGGTATTAAAACTTGAAGTTTTAAATTCTTCCCATTGGCATTAACATACTTCTGTTTTTAAAAAAGAGGCCTGTAAACCAAAAGTGTTGTTTATATATGGTATTTTATTGATTCTAAGAATGTTCCTCCCTGCCCCCAGATTTTAACATTCTGAAATTAAGATGCATTTTACAATGATGTCCTTAAAAAGCTGTCAGCCTGGCAGCAGTTGTCATTGTTTGCACTCCTGTGAACTTGATGGTTTTTTGCCGGTGACTTCAACTGGATTATTGTTACCTGTCAACAGACTATTTAGGGACCATTTGAGGAAAGAATAGAACCCTGGGTTTTTTCTTAAAAATTTTTGTTTTGGCACCTTCTGGTAAGATGAAGATAGCACCAGCATCAGCATTTACAACTTTGGTGTCAGCAGCTTGAAAGACAATCCTGGAAATAATGGTGGACTGTTATGTTAAAAAATACGTTGTCTGCAGTTCACAGCATTAGCTATATGGTATTCTTGCCACTCTATTTAATCCAAATCTAATCATGAGGAAATAGACAAATCCAGATTGTAGGACTTTTCTCTAGAAAAACTGGCCTTGATTTAAAAAAAAAATGTCCTATGTTTTGAAAGAAAAAAAGAGTTGGAGGGACTGTTCTAGATTTAAGGAAATTAGACACGACTGTAACAGGTGTGAACAGTTGTTGGTTGGATCTTGGATCATACAAAATAAAAGATATAAAAGTTTTTCTTTAGGAAGTTGGGTAAATTGAATATGAATTCTACAGCTTATAGAATGACATACAAAGTTCATTGTCCAAATAAATCTGAAAGAGCATTTTCTATAAGCGCAAAATAAAAAGTTCTTAATATGAAAGCATTCTGACATAAATAAATTGGCTGTTTTTTCTAAGTGACACATAAAAATACATCTAATAGTAGCTGGTTTGTTGGAATAATTGAAATACTATAATTTTTGTAGATTTAGGTTATTTTTTAATGAATTGTCATGAAATTGCTTCCATAATATAATAAGAAAAACCCTATTTAAACATTTAAAATACTCAGTGGGTAAAATATTGACTTTGGAAACGTATCTGTGGGGTGTCGATGAGAGGTAAGTTAAGTTACTAAAAAGGTATGATGTGAGAGGAAAGGTAAAGACACAGAAGCAAGATGACAGAAAACTTTTTTTTTTTTTTTAATGTGCATGGGACCCTCTTTTGTTACCTCAGCAGAGTCATTAAATCACTTGCAGTTAGGACAGAAATTATTGCTCCTCAAAGAAAATGAATTATTTTCAAATCCTCTTGGCAGACTTTAAGGAAGGGTTCAAAATCCGTAAGAAAGAGACCATTTTACTTAAGTCATACTATTTCTTTGAAATGTTATGCAGGCCAGTATTCTAGGGTATGTGCTAGGTACAGGCTCTTTTTACTACATAGGACATCTTTCAGTAAAGTAAGGCCCTAGCCTAGAAGTGGTTATCTTTTTAAAAAATTAAGAAAAAAAATTTAAATTATAGTTGACATTCAATATTATATTAGTTTTACATATACAGCATGGTGATTTGACATAGAAATGAGGTTGTAAAGTTACCTTGTAAGTTGGTATTTGGAACTTAATTATACAGTAAAATGTTACAGTGAAAAGTTGGAAGAAAAGTTTTATTAAACTTATAAAATGAGTAAGTACTTTAATAAATCAACAGTGTTAGATTTTGAGGAAAACAGATTTAAGGTAGAGTCACAGCAAAATGACAGTATCAGTGTTTTGGTATTTATTTTATATAGTTTATAAGTAGCTTTTAAAATGGGCATTTTATTTTAAAGATATTTCCTAAGAAAAGAATTCTGAGTTCATTTTAAAAATCAGTGAAACTTAATTTTGAATGCAGTTGAGATACAAACTGTTGCAAGCATTATAAAACCAAGTAAAATATGAATTTATAAAATGAAATCTAACATTTATTGAAGGACAGATATATGGGGTTATACTATTCTATTTTTGTATGTATTAGACTCTATACTAATCAGGGAAACAATAGGAGATATTTATAATTAACTTTGCATGCTTTCTTTTGAATTCCTTTAACTACTAAATAATGGCATCTCTTGTTTGGTCATTTAGAGGAAATTAGATTTGACCTTATTTTTAACAGGGCCTAATACATTGATGCCCTGATTAAAATAGGTTCTTGGTATTAGAGGAATTAAAATGAGAGTAGGCAACTAACAGTTACTGCTGTTGAAAAATTTCTTTCTGAAAAAGATGCTAGGGAAGAATAGCACATGGAGAAATGCTCATGATAGTTTATTAAATGAAAAAAAAAATCAGGATGTGTAGGTATAGTATCCTGATGCCACTTTTTACATTCTTGTATATATACATGTACTGAAGAGACTTGAAGAAAATAACACTAAATGTTGACATGGTCTATTTAACTGACAGGACTATGATAAATTTTTTATTTTTCATTTTGTTTTTGTTTTTTTTTTTAAAGGTAGAAATTTAAAACTATAGTATGTGTTTTCATGTAGAGTGCATCCCCTTTTAAGCATAGTCATGACAAAGATGTTCTCTTTATTTCTTTTGGGGTTCAAGTATTTTCATGTAAAAAGGGAGAAAGATTTTTCCTGTGGTGAAAGGTGAAGGTTGAAGACAGGAAGGGAGGAGGTGTGGTTAAAGGTAAATGTATTAGAGAGATAGCTTATAGCTTGTAATTTCCACTTTAGGAAGTGAAAAGGAAGAGATTACTTTGCCTGCGGGGTGAGGAAAGCATTTAGAGGAGTAGATATTACTTGAAAAGGTTCCTTTCTCCACCTAGCAGATCCTGACTCAGTAAATAAAGCTTGGTTTTCACAGGTGGATAAGAAGAGAGAGCAGGTTTTATATATGGGCTGTTCGTAAAATTCAGTTATCTAAGGAATTTCCTGTTTAATTCTTGGCTACATGGTTTAAGTTTTGTTCCTTTAAATAGTTAACCTTTTCTTTTAAAGCTGAGTATGTTTATTTCTGTTATAAGCAGACTTCATCAGTGGCATAAGATGGGTGGCAAATGGGTTTCATATAACATGTCAACTCCTAGAATGATTAGTTAAAGAGTATTTAGACTTTGTCAGGAAGACTCGTTATAATTGATTAACAGTGTCTTTTTTAGCTCTTTGGAGAAATGCTATTTGTCGTTTAGCTTCTAATCCATTTTGTATGATCCTTGGCACATATTAAGGCTGCTTGGTAGTTGCACAGTAAAAGCATCAAAGAGTGAGGGAGACCAACTATTGGATACTAAATTTAGAAAACTAAAATAAAAAACATCAGCAGTTTCTGTGCAGATTAAAATTTAAATTGATGGTCTGTAGAGGAAATAACTGCAACTAGAACTATACTCTTAAGTAAGGTAGCTACAATCCACATATGGCTATTGAGCATTTTAAAATGTGGCTAGTTTTGAAATAAATCAGGCAGAGAAACACAAATAACATATGGTTGCACTTATACACGAAATCTAAAAACAAAACAAACAAAACAGAATAAAAACAGACTCATAGAAACATAGACCAAAGGGATGGTTATGAGAAGTTAGAGGTTGGAGGGATAGGCAAAAGGGCAGGGGAATATAGTCAATAATATTGTGATAAGTTTGCACGGTGACAGGTGATTACTGGAATTAGTAGGATGATCACATTGTAAGGTATAAATATGTCAAATCACTATTTTGTATCTCTGAAACTCATAAAACCGATATAAGATTATATACCAATAATACTTAAATAAAAATTAAATAAAATGTGGCTAGTTTGAGAAAATGAATTTTTAAGTTTTATTTAATTTTAATTATTTTAAATTTAAATTTGAAATGGAAGTAGTGTAAAATATTTTCTATTTAACACAATTTTACTGTTTTTATAGGAATACATTTTACATTAACTATTGCATCAGACATGCATAAGAGGTTTTTATGTCTAGGCCTGGAAGTACCACCCATTTTTGCCATCATTCCATGCAATTATGGGATCTGGGAAATAAAGTTTAATTTTTATGCCCTGGAGGAAGATAATCGATTCTATTGCAAAACTAGTAGTCTCTCCTACTCTCATGAAAGAAGAAAAAAGTTTACAGTGTGCTGCCTGTATACTGAAAACAGATGAAACTCTAGAATACAATGGATGACTGAAAATAACCAAATTTTACTCAGGATTAAATCTGCCTACTTTGGTAAACAAAGAATAAATGGTACTTTCTTAGCTTCATAAAGGGCATCTGCAGGAAAACCTACATTTGATGTTTTAATGATAAAAGACTGAATGTATTCCTTCTAATGTTGGCAACAACTACTTCGGTTCAGTGTTGAACTGGAGTTTCTAGCCAGTGCAATAGAGCAAGAAAAAGAAATAAGACATGCAGATTGGAAAGGAAGAAGTAAAATGGTCAGTTTTTTAACAGCATGACTTTGTAGGGAAGACTGCTGTAATTGATTAACTACATGATTGTCTATGGAGAATAGCCTAAGGAATTTAAAAAAAGCAGCTACAGCTAGTAAATGAATTTAGTGGTGGTGTAGGATTGCCATGCTAGGTCGATATTCAAAAATCAATTGTATTTCTATAAGCTTGCAATGAATAATTGTCAGCCGAAATTAAAAACCCCTTCATGGTACAGTCAAAACACATGAAATGTGTAGAGTTAAATTTAATAAAATGTCTGCAACTTGTACTACATGAAAACTAAAAAGCTTTGCTGAGAGAATTTAAAGGAGACCTAAATAATAGGAGTTAATGTGTTTATAGTATGCAAGATTTAATATTGTTAAGATTTAGTTTTCCCCAAATATATAGATTTACTACAGTCCAAGTCAAAATTTCAGCAGGCTCCTTTGTGGAAACTGACAAGCTGTTTCAAAATTTATATGAAAGTAGAAAATATTTTAGAATCTCCAAAAACAATCTTGAAAAAGAAAAATCTGGGTGAACATACAGTACCTGATTTAAAGAATTAACTAAAGCTATAATAATCAATACAATATAGTAGTAGATAAGGCTCAAGAGATCTATCAATGGAACCCAAGAGTTCAGAAATAGACTCACATCTATGCAGTCATTTGATTTTTGAATAAAGCACCAAGGTAGTTTATTAAAGAAAAGATAATTTTTCAACAAATGATGCTAGAAAGAAAAGAATTTTGACTATTATCCTAACTCACACCATATGCAGTAAATTAATGTGAAATATGTCTTAGGCATAAATGAAGAGCAAAAAGAATAAAAACTTCTAGGAGAAAACATGGGAGAAAAATCTTAGTGACCTTTTGACAAACATTTCTAAAAATAGGATACAAAAATCATGAACTATAAAAAGAAAAATTAATAAATTAGACTTCAAGACTGCAACAATAATTAAAAAGCAAGCTGGAGACTGAGAAATGTTTGTAAAACATATCTGACAAAAGACTTGTATTTGGAATACAGTATAAGGAACTCAACAATAAGAAGGCAAACTAGTTAAAAACATGGGTGAAAGAGGAACAGACACTTTATCAAAGAAGAAATAGATGGTAAACACTTGAAAAGATGCTCAGCATCATGATTTGATGGGGAGATGGAAATTAAAACCACAATGAGATACATTATTTATCTACTAGAATGGTTAAAATGAAAAAGACTGACCATAACGTGATGCTAGAATTCACATACATTGCTGGTGGAAATATATATAAGAGCAGTTATGCTCCTAGATATTTACGTAGGTATATTACCCAAGATAAATTAAAACATATGTCCACACAAAGACTTGGACTCAGATATTCATAGTAGCTTTATTTATAGTAGTCCCAAACTGGAAACAACCCAAATGCCTATCAGCTGATGAATGGATAAGCAAATTGTAGTAAACCCATATAATGGAATATTATTTAGCAATAACATGGATGAATTTCAAGAGCATTATGCTAAATAAAAGAAGCCAGACACAGGAGACTATATACTTTGGAGCCCATTTATGTGAAATTCTAGAAAAGGCAAAACTGTAATAACAGGAAATGAGTAGTTTTCCAGGGTCCAGAGACTGACTATAAAGGACATGAGAGAAATGTTCTTTATCTTGCTTATGATGGTGGTTACAAGACTGTATATATTCGTTTAGGCACATTGACTTGCATACTTAAAATTTTTGTATTATATATTTCATACTTTAATAAAGCTCCCCCCCTCTCTTCCCCAAATGAGATGGTCCCGAGCATCTTTCAAAACTGGTCATTTTTTATTTTTTTATTTTTTAATATTATTACAAACTCTTAGGTGTAAATATTTTATGTATTTCATTTCATTATAGTTATCCTCATTGATGTTTTCATTGTCCCATCTTTGGTCTGCAACAGCTTATTTCATTTGATTCCTGAGTCCTTTTGACATGACCCTAGAATAGTCCTTGGTGGCTCTTACATGCTTTGTGATATACATGTTCCAAGTGCATCTTGTACATTTCTTGCCCTAGACATGTAGCCATCTAGGAGTCCTGGTTCTTTGCATTGGAGAGAGGTATTGAGATCACGATCTGGATAGTAAATGGTGCTCCGTGGCTGCTAGATAGTCATTATCTTTAGGCCTTTCTTCTAATCCCCGTCCTCACTCAGCTTTATTGAGGTATAATTGACAAAATTGTAAGATATTTAAAGTAAATTGTGATAATTTAATATCATACACTGTGAAAGAATTTCTCTTATCTAGTTAACACATCCATCACCTCACATGTTTATCTTTTTCCTTTTTGGTGAGACATTTAAATTCTACTCTCTTAGCAAATTTCAGTTATACAATACAATTTTATCAACTATAGTCACCATGTTTTACATTTAGGCCTTTTCATCATACAGGACATTGATCATTGATATACGATATGATAAAATACAAATTGAGTTCAAACTGATGGTTTCAGTTTAAATCCAGAACTACAGATTTTTCTTAACTTTGTTCTTCTTACATCCAAACTTCTTTTTGAACCAAGCCAAAATCTCAGTTCTCAATGACAAACATAATTAATGACTTCCTTTATCCCACACTACACAAACAACAGTTTCAGGATAATAATTCCAAAACTACCATCAGCAGTAAAATGATTTAAAACAGTTTCAGTCTTTTTTTTCTTTTTCAGTTATTTCCGTCTTAAGGACAAATCCCATTAAAAATGTACAAATTACTGTGCTTTGAAGTCACTTTTAGAATATTTTTTCTCTGGTTAAGCCACTAATTAGATGCATATTTAGGATCATTGATTAATTTTACATTTAATTTTGGGGAATCCCTTTTTAAAATTTAATTTCATTGCATAATTCATTTACATAGTTTCAAAAACAAATCTACAAAATGGCATTGTTTAAAGAATTCCATCCATGTTCTTTCCAACCTACTTCCTCTCCCATATGTAATAAAAAATTTTTTTAAATTCTTTTTTAAAAATATAAGCATGTATTTTCTTATCTTTCCCTTTTTCTTAGTTAAATAGTAGCATTCTGTAAACATTTTTTTTCATCTTAGCAATATTCTGGAGACCATGGTGTAGTAGTAATAACGATATTCCTCAACACTTTTATTACAGTTGTCTCTCATTATTCATGGGGGATACATTCCAAGACCCCCCCCCCATGGATTTCTTCAACTGGGGATCGTACTGAACCCTAGATATACTGTTTTTTCTTGTACTACATATTTACCTAGGATAAGGTTTAACTCATAAATTAGTTATAGTAAGAGATTAACAACAATAATAGAACAATTGTAACTATACTTGTAATAACAGCTATGTGAATATGGTTTCTGTTCATGTCTTCCACCCCCAGATTTAGTGCATTTTTCATTTTAACTAAGCACTTAACCACATACTTTGGCCAAACTTTTGCAGTTTGAGGTACAACAGCAAAACTAATGTGAATACCTTTATCCTTCACAATTTTGCGGATAGAAGATTCATTCATATCATAGATTTTAGCAGCATGCAATTTTTTTTTCTTATTAAGAACTTTCATCTTTCACTTAAACTAGGCACTTAAACTAGGCTCTTTGGCATACCTGAATTGCCAGCATCACTACTCTTGCACATTGGGGCCATTATTAGGTAAAATAAGTTTGCTTGATCTCAATTACTGCTTGTGAGCTGTTTGGTCTCTATTCCATGTTTTTCCTATTGAATGTTGGCCTTCATTTTTAGATTATATATTACTGATATTTACCCATTGTGATATAAGTTGCTCCCTCCAACCCCAAGTTTATCTTTTGTCTTTGAACTTAGCTCTGAACTTTGCTTTGAACTTTGTGCACCACTTTACTCTGAGTTAGGTACAGAAGTTTGGGAAGAATGGGTGGGTAGAGGATTGGGTCATAGATTCACAGTAGTTTTTTGGGAGAGGCTCGATCATAATGGATAACTGGGAGGTTAGATTTCTGATGGTGATTATTATAAACAGGAATATAAGGTGGAATGAATTTAGTCCATATTATTTTTAGTGAGTGTTGCAATTTTTTGTTAATATTTGTTAAGTAGGAGCCTGGGACCATCAAATGGTGAGTCGGGTTTTAACAAAAGACTGAAGGGAAAGTGAAGTAGAGAAGCTTATTACTCACTGGTTCTGGAGAGGGTGTGCTGGATGCCTCAAGGGTACACATGGGGGCATCAGTGCAAGTTTCAAACACAGACTGAGTACCAGGACCTGGGGCAGATACCTTCATTAGGGTTTGGGATGGAGGGCTTTGGGGTTCCCCGCCTAAGGCGGGATTGGTCAGTTCAAACCAAAAAGAGTCGGCAGCGGGGCTGTCGATTTAAGGAACACAAAAGGGGAAGGATCTGGGAGGCAGGAGAGACTGTTTATCACAAGGAGTCTTGGGGGAATCGTATCAGGAACTTACATATTTACTTGTGACACTGAGGGCTGTTATCTAGGGCATGAGCTTGCCGGAGGAGCTAGTGTCATTTCAAGCACCCTGTAGGCCATTTAGCCACAGGAAATGGATGTGAAAGCAGCAGTATTATGGAATAGTTTAGCTGAGCTCTCAACAGTGGGTTGGGAGCTTGGAGTTGACATAAGATCCTAAAGATGTCATGCAATAAATTGGTTTAGGAGCTTTAATTAAGCAACTTAGAACCAATGGTTATGGTGTGCCTCTGATGTCGGTTGGTTGGTGGCTCCTTTAGTGGACCTCTGTGGATGGACTACTTAGGAGGAAGTAATTCCCATCTGGCAGATAGGGATCTCTGCCATGGCTTCATAGGTGTCCTGAGACTATCATCACATAGATTCAATAAGTTTTTCGACTCAGTTAGGTTTTTCTATTTAAAAAATTGTGTTAAAACTCTGTCTTTCTACAGAATATATATTTAATAAATGTTAACTTAAGTAACTATTGGTTGTTCTTATTTCAGGCTACAGACAAGAGAAAAGCTTTAGAAGAGACCAAAGCCTACACAACCCAATCCCTAGCTAGTGTTGCTTATCAAATAAATGCCTTGGCCAACAATGTACTCCAATTGCTGGACATCCAAGCCTCTCAGCTTCGGAGAATGGAGTCTTCCATCAATCACATCTCACAGGTAACAGTTTGTAAAAGGCTTTAAATTCACATTTAAGCAACTGGCAGCATTTATCAAAGAAGTAGCTTGGATATATGACTTCCTTATTACTTTTTCCTAACTAACTATAGTTATTATCACTGTCAGCTTTAGCTTTGAGTTCAGTAAACTTACTCTTCTTTTTTAATGAAATATGCACAACATAAATTTTACCATTCTAACCATTTTAAAGTGTATAGTTCTTTGGCATTAAGTATATTCATATTGTTGTGCGACCATTACCACTTATCCTATTCTTCTTTTAAGACCTCTCTTGAAGTAAAATAAATTGCACATAATTAAAATGTATGAAATTTGGTACATATATTATCCATGAGACCATCAACACATTCAAGATAATGAACATTCTCTCAGAATTTTCTTGTACTCCTTTGTTGTTGTTCTTTTCCATTTCGTATCCTCAGGCTTTCTGTCATTATGAATTAGTTTATATTTAGTCAGATTTAATATAAATGGAATCATATAGTATATATTATTTTTGGGGGGGGTATGGAGGTGTAGCTACTTTCACTCAGCACAATTTGGAGATTCACCCATGTTCTTTGTAGAAATAGTTTACTCCTTTTTATTGCTGAGTATTGTTCCATTATTCCACATTTTTATCTATCCACATGATGGACCCCCAGACTATTTTCAGGTTTTGCTTATTACAAATAAAACTATGAACATTTGTGCACATGTATTTATATGGTCATGTGTTTTTATTTCTCTTGGATAAATTAATTACTTCTGAGTGGAAAAATAGGTCACATGGTAGATGTCTTTTTAACTTTATAACCAAAGTTATAGCCAAATTGTTTTCTAAAATGATTATACCATTTTACCTTTCCACCAGCACTATATGAGAGTTGTAGTTGCTTGCATGTCAGCACTTGGCTGTGGTCAGTCTTTAATTTTAGCCTTTCTAATAGTAGGTGTATAGTAGTGTCTTATCATGGTTTTAATATCCATTTTGTTAATGATTAGCATCTTTTCACGTGGTTTCTGTAGATTTCAATATTTAAGCCTTGCATCTTTGTCAGATTTATTCCAAAGTATATGGTATTTTTTATGCTATTGGGTGTTGGTTTGTAATCTCAACTTGATTGTTTATTCTTTGTATGTACAGAAATACAATTATTTATTTTATAACTTTGTTAAAGTTACTTAATAGTGATAGCATATTGTGTAGATTCCATTGGATTTTTTTGCATAGATCATGTTTATAAATAAAGATAGTTTCAATTCTTCCCTTTTCTATTTTTCTCTTTCTTTTTATTTTTGCCTTACTACACTAGGTTGAAGCTTCAAGACAGTGTCGAATAGGAGTAGTGAAAGGACATTGCGTTGTCTTGTTCCTGTTTTAGTGGAAAGCATTCAGTCTTTTACTATAAGTACTACTGTAAATAGGTTTTTCAGAAATGTGCTTTATGAGATTGAGGAAGTGGCCTTCCAGTGCTAGTTTGCTAGAGTTCTTATCAGAAATGGATAACAGATTTGCCTGTTCTTTGTCTGTTGAAATGATCATATATATACTTTTGGTTTGTTAATATGGTAAGTTATATTTTTTCTTTTGTATATTAAACTGGCCTTGCTTTCCTGGAATAAACTTCACTTGACCACAATGTATTATTTAATTTAATAGATTCTTAGACTTAATTTGCTAAAATTTTGTTAAGAACTTTTTTGCATCTGTGCTCCTGAGAGTTATTGGTTTATAGTTTTCTTGTAATATCTTTGTCTGGTTTTAGCATCATTGTAATGCTAGTCTTACCTAATATATTGGACAGTATTCCCTCTTCTTTCATTTTATGGAAGAGTATATAGAATTGGTATTCGTTCTTTTCTAAATGTTTGGTAGAACTCATCAGTGAAGCTATCTAGATCTGGAGTTTTCTTGTTAGAGAGGTTTTTAACTATATATTTAATACTTTAGTAGATACAGGGCTATTATTTTAATCTGTTTCATCTTGAGTGAGCTGTGTGTTTTTCCAAGAATTTGACCATTCTGCCTAAGTGGTCATATTTATTTGCATAAATATATTTTTGATTTTGGTAATTGGTGTCCTTCGTTTTTTTAAAATACAAATAACATTTTAATAAAAAATAACTGGCATCTAAAAAAATTGTGAGAATGATATTTTTACATTTCTGCAAAATCTTTTTAATGTTTTGTTTAATAAAAGCTAGATTCTTATATTTGTTTCTGTATTCAATCTGTTATGACTTGTTGTTTTAGTTGAAGTGTATAAAGTAATTCTGGCACACACAGATAGATATATAACAGAAAGTTAGGATCTCGATCCCACGGGTCTTTGAGCCAGTAGTTGGATAATCCCATAACATGGGGCATTATAGTCTAGTCTCTGTGATATGTGTTCCCAATATCATATATTGGCCATTATACTTAACATTTATAAAAATCTCAAATTTGTAATATGTCTGGAATTGTTTTTTTCTGGCTCTTTGTTATACAATTCTTGGTCCATTCTTAATGACTTTAGTGATATTTTTGGTGCTCTTATCCATAATAACTTGGGGATTCTGTTAATTCCTATGGGCCTATTGATATTTACTTTAGGTTTTCTTAATCAGTTTCTTAAAGATATTTTATGAATTTTAAGATTAAGGATGCTACTCTTTGGCACTCATTATAGGCTGAGTTGTGTTTTCCCAAAAGTCCTAGATCCAGTACCTCAGAAAGTGACTGTATTTGTAGATAGGGTCTTTAAGTTAAAATGAGGTCAGTAGGTAGGGCCTAATCCAAATGCTTGGTGTCTTTATAAGAGGAGATTAGAACAATGACACAAAGAAAGAGGACCATGTGAAACAGAGAAGAGGGCCTATTACTAGCCAAGGAGGCAGTCTCAGAAACCAACCCTGCCAACATGTTGATCTTGGACTTCCAGCCTCCAGAATTGTGAGCAAGTTTTTTTGTTTTTGTTCTTTTTTTTTTAATCACCCAGTTACAGCAGCCTGTTTTAATGTTCTTGGTTAATAATGCCTGAGACACTCACCCGGCCATGTCGGGCCCCACAGACCTTTCCTCCATCACCAGTGGGTCCGGTGTTGTGGCTGGACCTGCCCCCTGTGTGGCTTTTATGATGCAGGGTCATGTCTGCAAAGTCATTGGGGAACTTTGAAGAACAAGATTTGTTACTCATAGGTCTTGGAGGGTGCATGGCATGCCCAAGGGCCACATGGCAGTGAGGCCTGGGGTAGAGAGAGAGGGAGGGACCATGGATCTGAGACTCTGCCTTTATTAGAGTCTGAGGGTGTGGTCTCTTTATTTGGTGAATTTAATGGCTAAGAGTGGAAATTAAGGCATGAGAAGGGAAAAATAGTGTCACTCAAGCAATCAGTTATCTAGGATACACAGGACTCCTAAAAGGGAAGCTTCATGAGTGTGGGCAGACTGGTTCTTTAGTCGTTATTCTAGTAGCTGTGTAATATAGAGCTAGCTATGTTTATTCGAAATGGATGTCTTTGAAATGGATGCTTCAGCAATCAGAAGATTAATGTCATGCACTTAACACTGCACAGCCCTAACAAACTAATCTAGCACTGTTATGTCATCTGTAGGACTATCACTTTTATACTTTATGTCAGCTACTATAGATAGAAACTGTTCTCCAGTACCTGACATAATGGCAGGAGGATAAAATGCAGATTGTTTAGTGTCATTCACAGTGAGAAAGCATGGTAAGCTGAGTTAGTACCAAACGGCTAGGCACATTCTATAGCACTCACTCGATTGGCTGATTTACCATGAGAAAAACATACTAACTGCCTTATTCAGTATTCTAATGGATTTATTTACTCATGTAGTGTTTCTAAGAAGAACCATATGGTGCTAAACCAAGTAATGACCCCCAAAGGTATCCAGTTCCAAATCCCTGGAAATGTAAATGTTACTTTATATGACAAAATGGATTTTGAGGATGTAAATTAAAGATTTGAGATAGTAGGATTATCCTGGAGATTATCCTGGATTATCCAGGTGTGCTGTAAATGTAATCATAAACTTCCTTATAAAAGGGAGGCAAAAGAGAATTTAACACAGAAGAGCAGAAATCCAAATGACAGTGAAGCAAGGAAGTAGATTCTCCTCTGAAACCTTCCAAAGGGAGTCTGGCCCTTTTGATACCTTGATTTAGTCCTATAAGACTCAGTTTGGGTTTCTGGTCTCTAAAACTGTAGTAGAATAAATTTCTGTTGTTTTAAGTCACAAAGTGTATAGTATACAGCAGCATTAGGAAGCTAATACTCATGTCAAAACAAAACATATTTGTGTAAACCTTTGATATTGGTTCTTGTCATTTTCATGGTATGGATTAAAAATGTATTTTTAAAAGGATATTATAAAATTGTATAATATGTTCAAAATCCTGAAGAAAACGTGAAAAATTCTCCAAGTTTCTTGGCAAAGTTCTATTATGGAATAGTATTTCTTATCTTTAACTGTGTTATTTTAAGACCGATATCTGACCTAAACAGTTGATAACTTTGCTTTTATTTTTTTGAAAATGTCAGGGCCTCCAAATCAAATAATTTAGAGCCAATTTCCCCTTTTTGGAGGGAGGACATTTTCTATTAATTCAGCTTAATGGAGCATTCTTGCTTTAATTATAATTGTTTAAAAGTAAATTTTAGGGGAACAAGCTATAGTAAAGGTATACTAACAGAATATAGATTCTTTGCTGAATGTGAATACATACTACAGAGCATATTAATGTTTATTTGGGAGAGTTGAGGGACTAAACCTTATCACAGCATTAAAGCTTATTATTCTCTAAAATAAAATTCTCTTACTGCATGAATAAACATTTAGTTCAAAATTAGTTATCCTGCCAGAGATTTATAGCACCTAGCACAGTGCCTGGTGCTTTCATAGTATTTGATGGAATTTTTGAATTTTAATATGTTTTAAACATCTGAAAATTTTGAAGCTAGATAAAAATGCTCTAAGATGTAACAAAGATTTCTGGTATAGCTTTGGTCCTCTCTCCTTCCCTTTCTTCCCTTCTCATTATTAAAATACATGTATTAGCTAACATAATTTTATCACTAAAATATGTATGTGTATATATTTACTTTAAATTTTGTTTCTTTTTTAATGTATTAATCTTGTCTCTAATGTTGTTAATTACTGGTGTGATTCTAGAACTTCATGCCATCAGATGATTTACATATTTTGTTTATTTGAATAATTAATCAAGTGTAGGGACCAGTAAACTGTGATTTGTGTGGGCTAAATCCAGTTCACCTTATACCCATTTTTGTAAATAAAGTTTTATTGGGGTATAGCAATGTTCCTTTGTTTTGTTTACATAGTGCTATGGCTGCTTTCACCACTACAGTCATAAATACTTGAGTAGTTATGACAGAGACCATGTGGCCTGCAAAGCCTAAAATATTTATTCTCTGGCTTTGTCCAGAAGGAGTTTGCTGACCCCTCATGTAGTGTTTTGCAAACATTTAGTTCAGAAATTAAAAAAAAAAATTGTTCTTGGGATTTGACACCAATTTCTCCAACTACTTATAGTAGTTGGTTCTTAAGATAATTTTTCTGGAGGTTGATTAGCTGACATTCTGAAAAAGCCAGATATAGTGAAGACTGAGATTTGTGCAGATTGCATGATGATACAAATTCTGCACGTTTATGGCTTCATTCCTTTGGTATCTTTAACATACAGAGGTTAGCTTGTGTAGGAAATGTTAGAAGCAGCTCCGTTAGAGGTTTGGTATTCTGACACCAATCTGTATACAGCAGTACTGTTCTGATACTAGCCACCTGGAGTCAAGACTGCCTTCACTTCGGATGCCAGTGGCAGGTTGGGTCCTCATTCTTTCTACATTCTTGAACAGCTGGTCACTAATTTGGGGGGTTTCCACAACCATTCTCAGATTTGATGATTTACTAGAATGAATCACAGAATTAAGAAAACACCATCCTCATGATTACAGTTTCATTTTAAAGGTGATAGATCAGGACCAGTCAAATAAAGTGACACATAGGGCAAAGTCTGGGACAGCCCCAAACACAGAGTTTCTGTGCCCCTTTTCTGTGATCTGGGTACATCACCTTCCTAACACATCATTGTGTTCACCAATCAGAAAGCTCCACTGAACTTTGGTGTCCAGAGTTTTTACCAGATGTAGTAGATATGATTGATCAAATCGTTGGGCACGTGATTAAACTCAATTTCTCTCTCTCTCCCCTGCTGCCCAGAGGTTGGGCTGACTTAGAGCCTCAACAAAGACTATCTGGAGAGCAGCTAATAGCAGGCAAACTGAGGGGGAGTGAGTCTTAGTCTATGCTTGAAAAAAGGAAACAGCCTTGGTAGGTTTGCTGTTTTTATAGCCAGTTGACACCATGCTAGACAACTAAAACTCTGATATAAAACTGCATACTGCCTGATGAATAAGAGGGCAGAATCATGGTGACCACAATAGCTAGAAAATGAGAGGAGAAAGAGACCTGAAGAAAGCCATCAGTTTTGCCCTAAGTTTACCCATATCATAGGCTGACCCCCAGCTGTGCACATGTGGAACAAACTGTAAGCACCATAGTGAAGGCTAAAAGAATTGACAGATTTCAGCTGCTGCCCAACTTAGAGGAGACAGTTTGGAGTTTAAGTCTAGCCATGTTAATGTCAGCATTTTTCAGAGGACTATAACAGGATTCATTGTTTTTGCAGGGTATAATTTATCATGTACAGCAAAGGTCCCCAATCCCTGAGCCACGGACCAGTATTGGTCTGTGACCTGTTAGGAACTGTGCTGTACAGCAGAAGGTGAATGGCAGGCAAGTGAGTGAAGCTTCATCTGTATTTGCAGCTGCTCTCCAGCACTAGCATCACTGACTCAGCATCACCTCAGATTAGCAGGCATCTGATTCTCATTGGAGCACCGGTCCCTGGTGCCAAAAAGATTGGGGAGAGCTGATGTACAGGCTATTTATAATTACTAGACCGATGAAGAAATGGGAAAACATGACCACAACTCAAGATAAAAGGCATTCGAGATCAATCTTCAGATGATGTACATGTTAGATACATAACTATTTCTTTATATGATCAATCCTGAATTCAAGGACTTAAAATTTCATAAAGGGAACTTAAGAAACTTGTTCTAGTTTCATTTATCATGTTAATATGGAGTGAAATGCATTCAAGTCTGAGGTAATGGCATTAGACAAAGACACGGATGACTTGTTGCAGGTGACTAGGATGTAGGATTTAATGTTTGGAATGGGAAATGTACCTGGAGCTTAGTTTGGAAAAGTAAATCTGAGGTTCTAAATTAAAATTCATTTCCCTTTGGTTTGGTCACACTGATGAGACTGAATGATGGGTTGTATTGTCTTAGTGGGGTAGATGGCATCCTTTTGCTTTTTTTCTGCCTCTGCTACCTTCTTGGTGCTAGAACTATTGCTCCTGAATCAAAGCAACATGCTGAGAAGAAAAAGTATCAGTCTTCCTGAAGTTTGGACTAAACCAGCTTT
Source organism: Macroglossus sobrinus (assembly GCA_004027375.1). NCBI lineage: Eukaryota > Metazoa > Chordata > Mammalia > Chiroptera > Pteropodidae > Macroglossus > Macroglossus sobrinus. Next base: position 560,382 of record PVKZ01000528.1, on the reverse strand, counting down.
TAGTTTTGTCCTAATTAGTAGTATAATAAGGGACTGTTCTCATCTTACTTAAAGTAAGGATTATCATTGTAAAAAGGGACTTTGGAACCCTCCTTATAGCTTGATTATAAATAGCTTATGTGGGAGTCTCTTTCAGATCATGTTTGTTTTTGTTTGTTTGGTTTTTTGTTTTTTTGTTTTTGGTTATCTAAGCCATTCACCAGCCATTAAACCTCCTAATCAATTTCTGAGTCTTCAGAAATGAAGAATGACTAATCTTGTTTCAAAGCCTGGAAATGGTTTTTTCCTTCTGACATTTAAACCTCAAATTCCTTAGCATGGCACAAAAAGCTCTTTGACTTGATCTCCCAGCTTTCATTGCATTCTTGGCATACCTAGCTTCTTGAAGTGTTCTAAACATAGTATGTAAATTTGTGTCTCTTTGCTTTTCCATAATCTATTTGTCTTACTTGGAATTAACTTTGTCCTGTCTCTGTTCTGCTTAACACAAGGACCATCTGAAGTCTCATTGATTAGCTCAGGGAAGAATTACTGGTGCTCTCTTTGTGCTGTGCCATCTAACTTGTTCCTACTTTGTCAATGACTTGAGGTATGTGTCTCCCCTTTCTCACTTTTTAAAGGTAAAAAGCATGTTTAAGTCATCTCTTCATCCTTAAAACATAGTAACTGGCACTTGAGTGGTTTGAGAAGTATTTGTGGAAGAGTAAGGCAGTGTGTTATGGCATGCGTTAGAGTCACAGAGACCTGGTTTTGTTCAGATTACATAACTTCTTTGAGTTTAGTTTTCTATATGCAAAATTGGGACATTAGTGCTAACCTTAGAGATAAAAATATTTGCACGTAAAGCACTTAGCCTAACACCTGAACATAAAATGATGGCATCATTAGCCATCATAGTTTTCATACATTCTCTTCTATTCAACCTCTCTTGCACTCTTCCTTCCAATTAACATGCAAGCATGTTTGGTTTTTTCACTCTTAAATAAACATGTTTTTTTTCGTTTTTTTGCTTTTTGTTTTTTGTTTTACCATGCCCTTTGAGATACTAAATTTTCTCTCTTGAGAATTCACAACCCAAGTTCTCATATCTCTCATCTCGTGGAGTCTTCATCTAATCATATGTGTGCCTAAGTCCATTGGGATTTGATTTTTTTTCCCCACTCCATGGATGTTGCTTTTGCAAAGAACAGCAATGATGTTTGTTTTAAATCTAATAGCATATTTCTTTTTTACCTCATTAGTGTTGCTTTTACTTGTAGCATATAACAAATTTGTAATTATCTTTTTTTGTATGTTTACTTATTTAATGCATGTGTCTTCTGTTGGAGGTATGTTTAACGATAACAGGAACCTCATGTGTTTTATGCATCACTGTATTCCTCCTGTTTCCCATAGGGCCTGGAAAGAAATAGGTCCTTGAATCTTTGAATTATCAATGTGGCACTTTTGAAAATCTGTAGTCATTTGCAAGTAGGACAAATTATCAATATTATTTTGAGGAAATTCTCCATTTAAAAATAAAATGAATGTACCCTAGTATAAAATTTAAATTACCAGTAATTTGGTTCAAAATCTTAATAGGTTACTTAATATGGTCACTAACAATATTTTTGCCTGTTCCCTGAAAAAGTCTTAAGTGTGGAGAATTTTTTTTTTAAAAAAAAGGTTGAAGTGGATTAGAAATTGCAATTAGGTATTACCAGTGTTTGCATTCTTCTTCACACTCTCACTCTTTCTTGTAGTTCTTATGAAATGACCAGACAAGAGTTTTTTAAATCAAGAAATAAGAGAGAGAAAGACTTGTACCATATTAAAAAAAAAATCGCTGTGCACATTATTTTATTAAAAACCTACACCTACCTCTATCATAAGATACGTTACTCATTGAATTTTGCCTTCAGGACAGAGGTTAGAGTGTTAGCATGGTGTTAATGCAAGCATGATCTTGTCTCCTTGCTTCTCTAGCTTCATTCCTTTCCTTTTCTTGCTTCATATTCTGTGCCACAAGCATGTTAATTAACGCACTGTTCTAGCAATATACCTTTTTAGTGGCTAGTTTCCTTGCTTGGAATGTCTGTCCCCCCTTTTTCCTCTGCCTAGCGGTCTTGTTCATTCTTTAGACCTCAGCTTAATTGTCCCTGTTTCAGGGAAGTGGAAACTTTTTCCTTGGTCTCAGAAGGCCAGGTTTGATCTTTCCATGTACTTCTCTGCATACTCCTACATGACAGATAACTTCTGTTTGATCTTCCTGATCTGCCCTCCCCCCAACCCCCAGCGGTCAATACTCTGGGAGGCTTACCTGTATGGATTATGTCCATGGGCATCTGTGACTTCTGGTTTCAGATTGAGTGCAGCCAGTGTGGAACACAGGCAGATCAAAAACAGTAAGGAAGTTAAGCTCAGAATATTTATTTCTTTGGTTTCTTCCCTGTGAGTTGGCTGAGTCCCAAGACAAGTCAGTACTCCCCTAAGGTAGCCCTCTCTATGTGACTTTCTCTTCAGAGTTCCAGTAGTCTCTCCTGCCCCATATCCTTTTATATTTATGGATACTACTGCTGCTGACAGAAGTTCCTGTACCTTTTGTTGTGTTCCCTCTCCCTCACCAGTCCTTTGGGTTAGTTTCTTTGTATATAAACGTTCTTTGAATTATTCTAATTGAAATATTTTATTAGTTTCTGATTGAAAGTCTGGCGGATATGATCCACCATACATTATTTCTGATATTGCCTTCTCTGTCTTCAGCGGTTGCCTGTTTTGCCTTTGCCCTCACATAGGTAGACAGGAGGCTCAGTTGAAATTGAAAAGCCAAAGCCAAACCTCCTTCCACTTTAGACAGGACAGTGCTGCTTTTGTTTATATTATATATTGTGATTTTATGTAAGAGTGGATTGATTGAAATTAGGATTGAACAACAACAGAAAGGTTTGAAAATCAATGAATGCAAGGAAAAAAAATCTTTAAAAATTTTAAATGACAATTAAGGTTCATTAAAAGCCTGGCATCTGCCTCTATTTTTAACCTCATCCCACACTACTTACCCTCTTGGACTTTTAAATTCCAGGGATTTAATAATACCCTCTGCCATGTCAGTGTTTTGTAATGCATTGTTATAGACCTGTTTCACCTAGCTAATTCTCTCATTTATCCTTGAGGTCCTGCCCTAAATTTTATTTAAGGGTAATTTTTCCCTAATGCCCCTTTCTGTCCTGCCTCCCACCTGCACACATATTTTTACGGTTCTCTATTAACTGTTTTTACAGCATTCTATCGTTTCATTATTAGAATTATATTGTTACTTATCCTATTATTCAGTGTGTGTCTTCCATGGGGGTCAGTTGTGATTGTTGCTATATTTCCAGTGCCTACCATGCATGTATCCATTTATTCAACAAATGAAAGGAAGTTAGAGTAAAGGGTCAGAGAAGCTCCTTAGAGTGTGGTTCAGAAAATTTAGGGCCATTAGAATTTTCACAGTTTTGAGTGGAGCCATCCCTTTTTAATTTCACGTGATGAGAAAACTCAGTATATTCTTTTTTTAGATAAATCTTATTTGAATTTATTCTTCTGTAGATTAATGGAACATTGATCACTAAACATGTGAATCAGTGAACTAAAAAATTAAGTCCTATTCTTTTGTAACTAAGTAATAAAGATGACTTAAAACATTTTTTGGGGTTATAATTTTAAACTTAAAGAAAAGTTGCACGTAAAGGAGACAGAACTTTTTGTTTTGAATTGTTAGAGAATAACTTGCTGTTATGATGCCCCATCATCTGTGGATACTTTGATGTGTATTTTCTAGGCAGAAGTACATTATGTTATGCATAACTATAACACAGTCATCAATATCAGATAATTAACTTTAATACATTGCTACCAGCTATTCTTCAAATTTTGTTTAAATTTACTAGTTGTTCCAAAAGTGTTATAAGTAAAGGATCCAGTTCAGATTCATTCAGTTATTACAACTCCTTAAGTCTTCTTCAATCTGTACGAGTTAGTTCCTCAGTCTTCCCTTGACTATACTTGATCTTGACACTTTTGAAAATTATAGGCCAGTTAATTTGTAGAATGTCAACATGGCCATGCTTAATGCTCCTCATAATTACATTAGGTGATAAAGATGACTTTGGAGACAATAATAGCTTCCTATTTAGAAATCACTCTCATTGTCTCAATTTTTAAAGGAAAGCCTATGTTGCTTCCATTTTAAGTCTTTTAGTAAATGTTTTTAGTTTGGTGACTTGTAAATTCATAATAATCTTTAAAGACAGAGGACACCCTTAAAGAACCCGGCATAACCATCATGGCATAACATCCCTAAAAATATTTTGCAAGAGGTTAACAAAATTTACTGTCATAGGAGTTTCTGTTCCAGCTGCTCAGGATTAATTTATTTTGCTGTATTTTGTCATTAAGATTATTTCTGACTCAAAAATTCTTCAGCTTCTGAATTGAAAGTGGTACTTGAGAATTTCTGAGACATAAGTATATTTAATTATGGCAGAAGTTATTTCTAAAATAATCTTGGTTCAAAACTAATTGTACACTTTTTAGTTCAGTTTTAGCTCTGAAATAATTTGAAAATTCAAATGAAGGCAGTCAGAATTACCGTTCTAAGCTTATTTTTAGATTTTTTCCTTTTAGCTGGTTTCCTTTTTTAGCCACCTGCAGTTTTGTCCCCTCCACCAAGCTTGGCATGTAAGTAGCTTCTCTAATGCTTTGGTGTGTTCTTTTTAAAGAGCAAAGTGTAAATTGAAAACCTTCATTGAGTACTTAAATTTATTTAAAAATATTTTAAGTAAAAATATAGCATTATTACAGAATAAAGGACTCTAACTCTAGGAGTCCTTTTTTGATTGTAGTTTATTTTGCCTAGATATTATTAATATCCTACAAATTAATATATAGAATCTTTTCCATTTTTTACTTTCAAATTTATTTGTTTTTAAAGATTTGTATCATTAAGTATAACTAGATTTTGAAAAAGTGTATTTCTTTTAACTGGGGCACTTATTGCATTTATACTTAATATAGTTATTGATATATTTGGATTCAAGTGAACCACCATTATTTTGTACTTTTTATTTTTGTCATCTGTTTCTTTTCTGTCCTGGATTAACATTCTATTTTGTATTAACATTCTTTGGAGACCTTGTGTGTGTGCACGCATGTATGTGCATGTGTATGTATGCTGCCTCTTGCTCATGGTAAATTGTGTCCTTATGTGTTTTGTAAATTTTGATTGTGAACTCATCTTAAGATCTCATTTTTGAGATCTCTTTATAGTTTGAGGGGAATACCATTGATAAGATAAACTGAAGGTATATTTTCAGACAGTTATATTCTGCCAAGTATTCTAGTGATAACCATCAATCTAGGTGCATTTAGAGTTTAGAACCTGAATATTTCATGGGAACATGTTATACTTTCTAGGACAAGTGCTGCCCCCCCAGTGTGTGTGTGTGTGTGTGTGTGTGTGTGTGTGTGTGTGTGTGTGTGTGTCTACCAGTTTTTTAGCTGCTATAACAAATTACCACAAACTTAGTGGATAAAAAACCCATAGTGTTACTGTTATAGTTCCTAAGGTCAGAAGTCTGAAATGGGTTTCACTGAGTCCAAATTAAGATGTTGCCAGGGCTCTGTTCCTTCTGGACATTCTATGGAAGAATCTATTCTTTTGCCTTTTTTCAGCTTCTAGAGGCTTCCTGCATTTCTTGGCTGGTGGCCTCTTCCTCCATCCTCTAGCCAGAAATTGCCAGTTGAATCTTTATCACTTGGCATCACTCTGATCAGCACTAACTGCTGGCTTCCTTTTCCCTTATGAAGACCTTGTGATTACATGAACCCACTTCAGTTATCTTAGATGATCTTTCCATTCAGGATCCTTAATCACGTCCACAAAACCCCATGTGCCGTATCAGTTCAACTTTCCCACCTTCAACAGGCTTCTAAGGACTTAACTATTTGTTCTCATGTAGCATAAAAGTCCAAGCCCCTTTGTTAGTGGCCAGCAGGCCCCTAGAAAGTGGCTTCTTTCACATTGGACTGTGAACAGGTGGCTTGTAGTGGGGGAGTTTTCAGGTTATCTCAAATGCCATATTACCCAGTTGACATTTCTTATGTTAGCAGAGTATTAATGAGTTTTAATAAGACATAGAGTCAGACACTTTTATTTTCCTATTATACTTTAATTTAAAATGCTTTTAATTTAGCCTCAAAAAACCTCAGTGAATCTCATCTTTGTAAAAGCTTGTCTGTTAACTGTGATTAAAATCAGTTTCTCTATTTGAACACTATCTTTTATCAACAAACTATCTTTTTTTCTTTAATCTGATCCAGTCTGTCCTGGTTTACTCTGATTTCTGCTGCTCAACCAGACCAAGAATCTCTCCTACAACTTCCTGCCTCCTTTCTTGATTGTCTGGCCAGGTGGTTCTCTTTCAATTAATATTTTTATTTTGTTTTTATGTCTTATTTGAGCTAAAGGCATATAGATACTATTCTGTACCTAGCTGTTATCATTGAGCTTTATCTCACAATTTCTTTTGCTGCTTCCATTCAGTAATATGTGAATCTGGTTAAAAGCCAGTCACATACTACATAAGGGATTATAATGAAAAGCCAAGTTTTGTATCACTGCTTTCTATACTTTGTCTTGCTCTCTAGAGCACTTATATAGATAGTGCGTATTGTGTATCAGGCTTTTTACATACGTGAACACCTATGAATTAATTCATCTTTAGAACAACCCTATCTTATATATGAAGAAACTGATCCACAAATAAGTTACGTAACTTGTCAGGATCATACAGCTATTAAATGGCATTATTTGAACCAGGCAGTCTGATTTTAGAATCTGCTTCTTATCAGTATGCTATACTGTCCTTAGTTTTAGACTAAAAATATATTCTCAGACTTTTAAAAGCAATAGTCCATTTCTTCTGGCTTTCCTTGTTGTTACTGAGTGATCTTTGTCTCTGATTCTAGATCCTTTTTGTATAATGTGTTTTTCTCCCTGGAAACCTTTGGAATTCTCTGTAACTGTGGTGTTTTGAAAATTTACCAGGATTTAACTTGTTATTAGGGTCTTTTAAAAATAGACTCTGCTGGTACTTGGTGGGCCCTTTCAATATGGTGTTATGCTACTATATTTTGGGGATATAGTGTTATTTATTTGATAATTTATTTTCCTCTGTTTTTTTTTTTTTAGATGTTCTATTCGAATATTCGACCTTTAGTATTAATATTTTAGTATGGTTTTCTTTTTCTAGTTTCCATCTCTTTGGGAGACTTACCAAGCTTTCTTTTTTACAAACTGAGTTCTTATTTATTAATGGGTTATCTTTTATTCTTCTGTATATAACATAAAAATTTTTTAGAAAGTATTTCTCTAGTCTGTGCAAAACTTTTTCCCCCTTCTAGTCCTTTTTTTCTGTTTTATTTTTTTAGGTCCTTCCCTATCCCCTTAATGAAATGTTGCCTCAAATAACCTGCTGATCCTTGGCTGTCTGTGTCTGTTTAAGAATGAGGAACTAAAATGCTTAAAAAAGAAATTATGTGACAGAGACTGTTACTTGGTGGTGGTGATGGGGGGTGATTGGGCTTTGAGCAGTGGTGCCCCAACTTTCAGTATGAAGGAGTCATTCTTGTGCCATACTATTTTACAGTGGAGAATTTTCTAATTTCTTTCATAAGAACTGCATTCATGAGGGAATGCTGGTATTCTTAGACCATGGTGAATGGAAAGACTGGGGACTCCACTGTTGAGTGTATAGACACTCACTTAATTCTCCAGCTTTTTAGCTCTGTCCCTCACTTTTAAAGAAAAGTAGTTTTAATAGGATAAATTCACATACTAGACCATTGTACATGAGTGTACAATTCAGCGGCTTTTGATATCTTCACAGAGTTATGCATCTGTCACCACAAGCAATTTTGGAACATTCTCAGTACCCCAAAAAGAAAATTATCAAACACTATGTTACGCCTCTGCTATCAATCCCCAATCCCTGTATTCTCTCCCTACCCAACTCTAAGCAACTAGTAATTGACTTTCTCTCTCTGTAGATTTGTCTGTTCTTGATATTTCATATTAATAATACATGTGGTCCTTTGTGATGGCTTCTTTCACTTAGCATGATCTTTTCAAGATTCATCTATCTTGTAGTATGTATTAGTACTCATTCTTTTTATTGCCAAATTATATTTTATTTTATAGATATATCACATTTTACTAATTATTTATCAGTTAATGAGCATTTAGATTGTTTTCACTTTTGGGCTGTTATGAATAATGGTGCTGTGAACACTTGTTTACCAGTTCTGCATGGACATATGTTTTCATTTATATTGGTTATATACTTAGGAGTGGAGTCGCTGGATCACAGGGTAACTCTTTTTAACCATTCAAGGAACTGCCAGCTGTTTTCCAAAGCAGCCGTACCATTTTACATTTTCACCAGCAGTGTAAAATCAGAGAAACAGATTTCAGTTTCTCTCTACATCCTCCAAAACAGTTTATTTTTTTTTATTAGCCTTCCTAGTGAGTGTCAAGTGGTATCTCATTGTGGTATTGATTCTTTTCCTCACTTTTGTAGTCTGTAGAACCTGTTGCTTCCAAATTCTGAGCCTCTCAAAGGTTATTTTTTTTCTTTTAAAAAATGTATTGAAATATCTTTTACTATATTGTATTAGTTTCAGGTATGCAGCATAGTGATTTGACATTTATATCTCTTCTGAATTCACCATCATGATAAACCTAGTAATTTTTTGTCGTCATACAGTTATTACAGTATTCTTGACTATATTTCCTATGCTGTAAATTATATCCGTGTGACTTCTTTATTTCATAACTGGAAGTTTTTACCTCTTAATTCCCTTCACCTATTTGGCCCATTTCCCTACTCCCCTATATTTTTCTTTTATGATAAATTGCCTTACAGTCTCAGGCATTTTGGGTTCTAGCTTCTGTTCTGATACGTTAGTATCCCCAAATGTGGTCATTACTTAGAAGAAAATAATAGGACCAAAAAATATTCCTCTAATTAATGTGAAAGAAATGAAGCTCAGAATGGGCTGCTATTGAGTACAATCCAAATCTTTTCAAAGTATTGGATATGACTCTTCTGATAATAGTGATTTGCACTCCTTGTTACGTGTTTCATATAGCTAGGGCATCTTAAATAAACTAAGTAACAATTCTTAATTCTAAGTTGCTTATAAAAGTTGTATTATTGGCTATAAGCTTTAACTTGTTTAGTATCATCTAGTAAACTTAGGGTTAAACACTTGACTATAGATTCGAGAAATAATAATAATAATAATAAAAGAACTATTTGTTCTTTCTGCATGTAAGACTCTGTTAAAAGTCCTTTATGCATATTCTAATTCTAATTCTTGTAATTGTGTGAGGTTGATATAATTTTTAAAAAAATCTTATCTGTATGGTAAGAAAACAGGGTATGACATGGTTAAATAACTTGCCCAGGGTCACACAGCTAGTAAACAGTAGAGTCTGCTTTTAAATCTATGCAGTCTGGTTCCTGAGCCTGTGCTCTTAGTAATTAGACTGTAATGCCTGATATTTCTACAGAATTTTAAATATATTTTTAAGAAGGCAGAGATACTCTTCCTTCTTAAATATTAAATATTAAAACAAAAGTTAATTATTAGTAAGGAGTTAGTTAATAAGTTCAAATTCATGACCTGATGTTCAGAATATAAACTGTGCTCTAATGTTCTCTTAATTACCTTAGATTCTAGTTTGCATGAAAATGATTATCACTAAATTGAGCACAAAATTTTTTTTTTTTACGTGGATATATAATTACCATGTGGAGTGTTCTATAGTATGTCTTACATTCTTAAGAAAAAGGAGACAAAAATGTCATTGGGTGATACTAAAAAATTGGGATTGGGCCAAAGTGTTAGTGACAGATCCAGTTTTTCCCAGGATAAAATATTTCAGAATAATTCTGATCCAAGTGTTTTATGTTATGTTTTTTAATCAAAGTCTTATTTTGTAACTCATCTTTTTCTAAATAGATCTATTTTATAGTGTGTATATATAGGTCATTCTGAATCAAGTTAACTTCACAGTTGATTGGGACCTTGTTTCAAGCTTATTGAACAAAGCTCTATAACTCAGAATTTTGGGCAAAGGGCCATTTCCAGAGCCTGGTCCAAATAAGCAGTAACAGACAAAGATTGTCTCTTTCTTGGCTGAAGGCTTTCTCTGTTTGGCTTGCTTGTCCCAGGACTCTTTTACACTTTTCCTACCCGTTTCATACCCCTTTCCTATTTATATTTAGGGCAGGAGTGTGTCGATTTTCATTCTGTAGTTATTATTTCAGCAAACATTGATTGTGCCTTTTACTTATATATAGGGTTCTTTGCTTGACACTTACAATGCCCTCCCTGTGTTGACAGAGGTAGTTATGAGGATCGCCGGCCTTCCAGTATGGTACTGCAGAAAATATGTAAAGTATTAAGTAGTTTTGCTATGTCAAATTTTTTTCCTGCCTGCCTTTCTGTCTTCTGATAATTAGAAAAGCTTTTTCTGCAGAATCTTTGAGAGAAGAATGTCCCCAACCCCCACCTCAAACTGGTAAGAAAAAGGAAAGAACATAATTAAAGTAACATTTCTGCACAGTAGTTTTAAATAATCATATCTTAAAAAGATAATTAAAAATCTTGCCTACTTAAGAAAATTTATCCTTTTAATTCAACATTTGTTTTAAAAAATTTTTTTTAATAGGATAACTTTTGGAACCTTTTAGTTATTTCTTTAGCACCTTTGCTTTCCACAAAATTTATTCAGTTTCTAATCTCATAAAGGACCTACTTGGCCCCTTAAAAAGAAATTGTGAGATTTCATTTTTCAGTTTCCTTAGTCTGTCTTTAATAATTCATAATAAGAGTAGAATTCAGCTTATTTTTGTTCACGCTATTTAAAATTTTCTCTAATCTCTGAGCAGGTGTTGTGTTTTCATGTTTTTTTTTTTTTTTTTTTT